>JAOBSW010000142.1:0-141955 GCA_026214975.1 Gentiana macrophylla | reverse complement strand
GAATCAACTCCTTTAGAATGAATCCCGATGGCATGTCGGACTTTGACTTGAGATAACACACCCGTATTTGTTTCATTTGTTTTAGATGTTACCATTCACAAACACTAATCTACATACTACTTACTAATATTGATGCCTACCAGTCTGAAAGACTTATCAACATTATGGTCAAGTCCACATATTAATATATATGACTTTGAAATGACCTAAAGGTTTGCTTTAATCCACTGAAGGATATAAGCTATGGCAGGCATCTGCCAAAGGTTCTTCTGAATAAATTAAGATACCGTTAGTTTTATAAAAGGTCTTAGGGAATCACCCAATTTTACGCTGTAGCTTGAATCATTATTTGTTCTAGCTAAAACCATACATTACGAATGAATTCGAGATTCCGTTTGTTCGGCAAGGAAGCCTCAGAGGAATCACCCTATTTCACCTTTACGGAAATCAAGCAAGGCCGAGTAGTAAGAGATCACGGTGCGGTTAACTCTACCATACTCGACTTTTTGTGAAAGTTAAACTTTCTATTCATTCTACTCTTCTTCATGTAGTTCCAATTACTCCCACTTGGGCTGAGATGCTCGGTGGTTCTACAAAGTTTCAACGAGGCCGGAGTATCAATCTCCATTCACGGGTTATGGCTTTTAAACCAACCTCATGATCGGGGATCCTACCACGACCCCAAGGACTATGGTCATCAATCGCATACTGAACCGTAAGGTCTGCAATGGGTAATGGACAAACCATACTCCCACTGCGTTCGGGGTGGGTGATATCTTGATCTAGTTTAGTAGTTTTTATTAGTGTTATCACCATTTGCCCGGTGTTGGATGTGGGTGAACAAATCGGTTAGTAACATCTTGAGTACAAATACTTGAAGATCTAAGGTTGTTATTTATAGACTCTATCGGACCGAGTTTGGCCCAGATATTACCGTCATTCTCTGAGTTCTGAGTTTTATAACCAACCTTTACTCAATGCATTAAGATATTTCACGACTGAGCGTGTCGCAAAATTTCCAATCCTACGCTTCAGCCACTCGGTGCTAAATGCCTCTATTCTACGGAGTAGGTGAACCGAATTCACTCTTTTATCCACAAATGCATAGGCATCTTTTTAGGTAGACTTCTCGGTTTTTAAATGAAACCCGTTATTTTACAACCAATATCTTAAATGAGTTCGATATGATCGTAGCACATCAATAACTATGTAAGGCAAATTTGTGGTGTATCCTTGCTTGAAAACATTCCAGCTGGGAAGCGGGCCGAGCATCATTGCCGAAAGACTACGCGATAACCTATTTACGAGTATGGAATACTCCATCTCTAAGTAAATCAGATTTCCTCCAAATATTTTGGATAAACTTACGGAGTCTCGAATAGTTGTCCAGACAATATGTCACTATTTCAAAAACTCCCACTAGCTTGTATCTTTCATATGACCCGAAGGTTGATATGAACAAGCTATGTAACTTTTTTAAATCTATTACCCTTTCGATTGAAAGGAAAACTTAGGCATTGTTCATTTGAGATTAGCAGTGTTCCTTTGATGGGAGATAGGAATCACCTAAGCCGGTCTTGAGATCTTGTCTTTAGGAATATGCACTAATTAATAGAATAGAAAGAAGCGTTTATCAAAATACGGACACCATTTGCGTTTATATAGTTTAATATGTGTTACATATACCTATTCACATTTCTTAGTAGTTGACTTTATCAAACAAAAGTCCGAGTCTTGGGTTCGTACTACTGAATGTTACATTTATCGTCAATAAGACAAACAAATTATCCTATTGAAAAGAATACTTTCGTTCCAACGAATCCAAAACAGAAAATGAATTTTACGTGATACTCAAGAAGTGAATCCGAGATTCATTTCCTTGTATCACTCCCACTAGTCTATCTGAAATTACTTTGCCGTTGTCTATTTTATTTATCGTTTAATGCAAAGCTACCTAGTTCTTCCTAAGAACTTTGGCTTTCGAGAAAATTGCTAGGATGCATTGGTCGGTGATCCAAATCACTTTCCTTATCCTCTAATTTCCAATTTATTAATTTTCCGGTTTAGCCTTAAAACTACGTAGTTTAGGCGACTAACACGTATAAACGTTCTTTCCCATTCTCGACTTTCCTTAGATGGAAAAGAGTCTTGAACAAGTGATTCGTTTGAGTAGTCACTACTCTTGAATTGTGGGATGTTTAGTGTTACTTGCTTGGACTATCGATTTTCTAATCGTCAAATCATAAGACCAAAGCTCCCACTTAGTCTATCGGTTCCAAATACCGTCTAACTAGCAATACTTAGTATTTATGATTTTTTCAAATATTAGAACATCACACAGAACTAAGCTCCCACTGGTTTATCGGTTCCAAATCTTTGTCTAACTAGCAATCTCTTGTGTTCATGATGTTTCAAAGATTATAAAATCTCGAACTAAGCTCCCACTAGTTTATCGGTTCCAAATCTTGTCTAACTAGTAGCGCTTTATTCTTGTTTTTCCAATGAATGGAAAAACTCTAGTGCAGTCCATTACACATTTCTAATGATTCAGAAAAACAACAAATCATAAGTCTAAGGCTCCCACTAGTTTATCAGTTCCAAATACCGTCTAACTAGCAACGCCTTATGTATATGATTTTCCGATTTTTCAATTTAGAAATTTGTTGTGTAATTACACTTTTAAAATTCATTAAATGAATTTTATATGATAGTCCTATGTCATCTTTTGTAAACTAAGTATGGTCGTCTCTCGTTCAACACGAGTGACACCCGTGACATACTATACTATGTCACTTAAGTTTTTAAAAGGCTCAAGAGAAAAATCTCTTCCGAAAAATTTCTTGCATTGTTTTCCACATTTTTAATGAAGTCCTATTACTAACAATTTAGTAACCTAGAGATTAAAGTTGTAAATAAACATGACGAAAAGTTAAATTCAAAAAAATAAATTATCACTACTTGATTTTTATTTTAGGAATAATAAACTATAAAATGTTTATCCTACCATTCCAAGGATTTAACCTCGCATAGTAATCTTTGTCGAGAGGGTCGATATCGACCTTATGACGGTTAAAAATGAGACAATCTCTCTCAATGATTAAGCTTGAGAATCGAACATCTCACGGGAATCAAACATCCCGGACTTTAATCATTGATTACCTTCCTTTTCTAGCCTAGATATTTGAAAATATCCATAAAGAGTGTGACCTACTATATCGGATCTCGAAGTCGCCCGAGTATGCCTGCGAGGGCGGAGTCGATGACCCGGCAGTACCGAAATCCTATCCTTTCGGAGACCAAGCCTTGAATTTTGATAGCGGTGAACACCATCCGAAGGGCGAAATCAAAGCGACACGAGGTGTCACCATTCTCTCGCGTGCTTGCATCTATAGTAGAGGCCGTGGGGTTGGTTTATCTTCCTGCTCTCACTCAATATTTTGAAAAAGTGGTGGGTTTACTAATTACGATTTTGTCCTTGACAATAAGAAACAATAAATCAAAGTACTCCGAATAGAATCGGTTATGTAGAGCAAGCCTCGCCGTCGTATTCATTGGAACATATGTGACGATTCAGGCCAATCCGCGGGAGAAGCCCCGTTTAGCCCGAGGCTTATCATTATGCTAAGTCCTGTCGAGCAATTTGTAACGTTACATCACACGTGGAGAAGTCGATTGAGCGAAGCTTCGGTTGAACTCGCCCAACCATGGTTAGACCATTTCGAACCCATGTACTAAGATTCTCCGATTTCTAAATTGTAACCCAAAGCGTAATCTCGTTTACATTTAAGGTGGGTTCACTTAAAAGCCATCACGAAAAGCTCAACGATTTATCCAAGTGGGATTCACGAGAATCCATCACTAAAATCGTAACGATTGACAAAACCCGGGTCCTCGGTTTTATAATTAGCTACTTATTATTTAACTACCACATATTAAATTAATAAGCATTCATACTAATTATTCAGTTATACATGCCTAATTTATTGAAATAAACTAGCTACATGTATGCATTGGGTGGATTCATGATATGATGCATGTCATGGTAATTTTCGGTTATATCATACAATTTTTCGATCATACGAAAAAATAATGGAAAAAATAAATCACCGAGATGGATCATTTGTACTACGTCAGTATCTAACCTATTAAAAAAACACAAACCCTAACTAGGGTTTACTATTTTCTAATATCTTTGCTGCTGTATTATCGAAGATCGGAAATCAAAACGAGCCTTGATCGTCATGAAACTTTATGGATCTGTTCTTCACTCCTCCTACTTCAATCTGAACGGTTTGGATCTTCGTATCAATGGTCCAATTTTCTCCAGCAATCCGCCGATCTAACTGCTGCATCTGTTTTATAACTGCGGCGCAACAGTGTCTTCCTGGGGACGATCGGGCATCGAGACAAATCGATCGACCTTAAGTTTTTAGGGCTTGTTCATAACAACATGGTAGTCGATCTGAACGGTCGGATCTTCGTTTCAACGGTCCAATCTCTTCCAGAAATTCAGACGAACTCACAGCTAGGGTTTTAATGCCTGCTGTGCTTTTCTGTTACAGCAGCAACTTTATAGCAGCGATCGGACATCGAGATCGACTCCGATCGTCACGAAAGTTTGAGGCATGTTCTTCAACTTTTATTCTTCATTCTGACCGGAGGAATTGTATCGTTTCAACGGCTCAAACTCCGGGAAAAAATAAAAAAGGAACAGCAACAAAACAGATCTACTTCTAGCGAATTAAAATTACAAAATTTCCTATACTCATATAAGCGAATTTATATGAGTTTACAATAGATCTAACGAAAGAAACAATACCAACCCCAATCCATCTCTTCAACCACAACAATCACAAGCATACATCATGATTAAAATTTGAATTTACCAAAAAAAGCGAAATAAAAACACCTAAAACATGCTTTTCCACTCCTAGATCTAAAATTCATATACTTTGATCGTTAGATCAAAGGCTCTGATACCACTTGTTAGAAGTAATATCGTCGGATCAATCATAGATTGACCCGATTACACAAATGAAATGCTCGGATCTAGATCTAAACGAAACAAAATACATAAATTAAAGATCTAATCCTACAAGGGGTTTAGGAGCCTACCTTTTTATGGTGTTTAACTCCAAGAACAAAGGGTCTCAAGAACACGTGATTGAGAAGCCCACGACCTTCCAACGTGTGTCTTCCAAACACCAGGTGGATGGTGTTTCCCGCCGCGGACCTCCTTGATATACTACGGAATAATCTCAAGATTATTCCAACTCAAACCCGAAGAAAATAGCCGAAAATTCCAAGCTATTTTTCTTATGATAATGGCGTGTTAATATGTGTGTCAAAGGCTTGGAAAAACTCTCTTTATATAGGAGAGTAAAAACTTAACCTCAAGTTAAATAATTAAGAGATAATTGTTACATTAATCCTTTATTCCAAATAAAAGATAAATAAAATGATTATCCCAAACAAATTAAGATAAATCATATTATTATCTAATATTCCATGCATTATCGTTTAACGAATAAAAGATAAATCACGTGTCGAATAATTATCCAAGAAAGCGAATTTCTAATAATTAAATAATACAATAAAGATGCGCCACTTGCAAAACCCAAAATAAGGTCCATACGCATTTTACTATATTTGACCAATTTGGTCAAAAAAGTCAACACACACAATTCTAGTAAGTCAATGAAAAATGTCTTTTCCGTGTATTTAATTATTCACCAACTAAACAATTAATCCACATATCAATTAAATAGTCCAATCCAACTATTTAATTATAATTGAGGTGCAACGACGAAAATCAATTATGCTATTTGGGAAGCCAGCGTCGGGGACCAATGGACCCATATTCATTATTACAATAAATTAGATAAAATTATTAAATCGAACGAATAATTATATCCAACCTATTAATTCGGGATTACACGCGTAAACCCGAATCCCGAACTCTATCGAATATAGATAACTTACACTCAATTTATGAGTCGGCGTCATGATATAATCATTACATACGGATAAATCCTCCATAGACTGTTCACTTCGAGTCGGGATATTTCCGTAAACCCTTCTCGAAACATATTATCCTTATTTACCATTAACCCCCCAGTGATCGATTAGTTCACATATCTGACTAGTAGCTAATTAGTCTAAATATGAACTCGGCCGATCGATCAATTTCTAAGGTTAAACAAATAATGAACTTTGTCTCTCTGCTTTCCGAGGAAGGAATGGATTTCATATCTGTGATAGCACGGACTACTCACTCGTCCCGAATAGAGCCAGCGAGAAGTGTTGGACCACATACTTAGTGATCCTTACTAACACATCAAACTCTACCCTAGTCTAAGCGTTAAATGCGTGATCACCTCGAGATTAAGATTAATCCATATATGATCATCTTGTGATTCGATAAGACTTCTCGATTACGGAATTATATCGAGAACTCAAATCAAATCGGTCGAATGCCTATATGATTATCATCATATATAAATGCCCCACTTCGGTACCACTATTACAGCGGCCATCCGGATAAAGACTGTCACACTAAAGTATTATGCAGGCGCATTATTAGCATATTAATCATGAGACCCGTGCTCAGATTAATCAACGCTCACGGACTAAGTTAATTTTAAGTACATCTCACCAACTCAATCCTCTTGTGTATAGCCATACATGCCTTTGAGTTATGTGATTACATAAACGAGTGCTTAGGGTTTTCGATGATGTCTTAATTATAAGCATACATGCATATAATAAGATGAATTATTAATTCTGTCTTAAAACAATTACATAATTGTCTTTCGGGCACTACGCCCAACAAGTTGGAGGTGTCAAACTAATAAAATTTGAGAATATATATTCATGAACAGTGAACACTTATTTATAGGAAAAAACTAACTATTTAAAATATTTGATTGACTAAAAAGTCGTGACATGGTTTTTTCTTTCTTTCTTTCTTTTGGTGGTGTGATGATTGGTCTAGGACGATCAAGAATTAACTGTGTTTTAAAAAAGGTCAGCCGCTTATTCACAGGTGCAACGAAATTCCATGGATATTTTTAAGGGTAACTTGAAGAAATATGTTCGAAAAGTAAATATTTGGAAAAATATATCTCGACTCATATAAGCGCGCATGTGTCATTCATGCAGTCTTGCTTGATGCTCGTCGTGCACGCATGCGGCCCTCGTCTGGCGGAGCGGTACATATTTTTCAAATGTTTCTTTTCGAGCATATTTTAGGGAAAATGAAATGTGCATTTCTGGCATTTGTGTAATGCTAAACCACTACATGCATGGTATCCATTGATTAAATATTTATTGTGATGGGTCCCAACAAAATATGTGTGTTGATTATGTTGTGTCTGATGGCGGACCTACATACGACCTGAGGGGGGCAAGCGCCCCAGTTAATCCGAAAAAATACACTAAAATTTATCGATACATATAGTTTGCCCCTTAAATTTTTATTTGCCTTTAAAAATTTTATCTTTACACTTACCGAGATCCTGCGTCCGCCATTTGGTTGTGTAAGATGTTGTGATAAAATAAGTAGTGGATGTATCACTACTCATTTTTCTAATGTTTTTCTTTTCGGACATATTTCTTTCAGTTTCCTATTTTTAATCTAGAAATGATAAAGGCCTTGAAGATTGGATCACAGGACAGGATACTGAGGATAGTATTAGATAATACTTCATTCCTCCCAAAATATAAGTCATCTTAACGATTTTACATAGATTAAAAAAAAAGGTTAAATATCATTAATGTATAACTAAAATGCCTAATACACCATTTGCCTATCATAAATGCAACAATTCTAATGTGGTTGAATGATTATAAATTAGAGGTAAGATGTGGAAAAACGTCTATAAATACTCTCTTGGTATTGTGAATGACTTATACTATGACACAAAATGAAAAAGCTAGAATGACTTATATTTTAGAACAATGAGTATATATGTATTGTTTGGCATGAACAAGGTATCATCATAGTGGTTTACACTAGGTCATAACCCGACAGATACCAGGGTTCGAGTCTCGCTAATGGCGAAAAAGGGTGCGTCTATATATATATATATATATATGTATTTCGTGTAATTGTTGGTAATTATCACTTAAAACTAGAATAGTCATGAGAAACCGGAAACACCCTACTGCATCGAGAGAAAATTCCTGCGGCGGGATGAACCTTTCTCATCGGAGATGGACCAAGATCCTCTCAAGTAACTTTACCCTTAAGTTCTTTGTTTTACATATAATGAACTAAACTACGTAGTTTTGGAAAAAAGTTAATCAATGGCTAGATGTTTTACACTTTGGGCGTGTGGTTGGATCATGCATACTTGAGAGAATATCCTCTCAAGTTACTTGAAGGATCCTATCCCATCGAGATTCCTGCGCTTCCTTCGGACTCGCCATGGAGAGGAGCTAAATTAGGAGAGGAAACTGCGTTGACCATTTCTACGGGCTGGTCGGACGAGGAAGCGCGATCTGCGGGCTCGGGCTTGATCGGCAAGATGCTTTCGTCGAAGGAAATCGATATTCGAGGGCCACGTACTACGCCGGAAATCTTGGGGATGCAATTTCACGCCGATTGAATTAGAAATTGCGTTGGCCTTTTCTACGGATCGTCGGAGGAGGAGCGTGATCTGCAGGCTCGGAGCTTGATCGGTAAAATGCTTTCGCGAAGGATATCGATATTCGGGGGCCACATACTACGCTCCGGAAATCTTGGGGTTGCGAATTACGTTGATCGGATTAGCCAAAAATATTTTCCAATTTGTCTTCAATAGTGTGGCTGATGCTGTGAGGGTTTTGGAAGGGGAAAATCGTGTTTTCATGGATATCGATTGCATTGAAATTTTGGAATCATGGTTGGGAATCCATTGCGGGTTTCTTGAGCTCGATTTTTGGGTTCACGTTATTGTCCTACCGACTCATCTTTGCACCCGGTTGGTGGGAAGGCAGGCGGAGTATTCTTTGTCAAATTGGGAGAGGAGGTTGCTTCGGGAAGTGGTTTCTGCGGCTCACGAGTTTCTTTGAGCTTGTGAGCCGTTGAGGCGTGTCTTGCGTTCGGAAGTGGGTGGTGTTGGGGTAACCACGTTGATTCGATATGAGCGGTTGCCGAACTTATGCTACCATTATGGTGGGGTGGACCATACCTTGAGGTTTTGTTCTTTTTCAACACAGGGAATTGACGTTGGAGGAGAGAAGGCGTTACCTTATGGTGCGTGGGTGAACGCGTTCTTTGCGTTCAAACTTACGAGTGGTGGTGGAGATTGGTGAAGGTGAAACCCGTTGCTCGGGGCCTCTCGGCCCGGTGGGGTGATGGTGGTCTTGGGTTGTCTTACTGCGTTGGCGGTGGTGTGCCTTTGTTCCTTCCCCAAGCTCGGGTAAGGCCTTTGCATGGGGGTGAAGGCCGAAGAGATGTGGTGGCGGGGCAATAGAGGCGAGGAAGAGTTGGCCAACTTTCCGGTGAACGTACCTCATGTTTTCGGTTGCACCAGGAACAAATTTTGGGGCTCTTCTTTGCATCGATCCACATGCAAGTTATGGAGTGTAGCCGAGAGATTGCGGTTTCAACTTTTAAGCGGTTAGATCGACAAGGAGGTGGGGTCTCAACTTCTATTGCACCAGGTTGGGGAAAGACAAAGCAAAATACCTTTGTGGATGGTGAAGTGCGATTGAAGAAAACTTGTGTTTTGACTTTCCCGATGAAACTGCATTCGGATCCTAAAGGCCATTGTAGATAAATTTAATCCACACATTTTATTTTTGTTAGAAACAAAACATAGTCGAAGTAATTTGAGTACGTTCGTTTGCATTTTATGGATTCCAAATGCTTTAGTAGAGTGGCGGTTCTGTGAGGGCTAGCTCTTCTTTGGCGTGATGATTGTGACTTGAGTATCTTGACTTATAATCCGGGCTATATAGACGCGGTCATTAGTGATCCGGGTTTGGCGGTTTCTGGGCTTTCATAAAAACCCTGAGGCGGTGGAAATCGTCATTCTGCGACCTCTTCGACGGTCACACTCTTTGCGCCTTTGTGCCTTGGTTAGTAGGTGGAGATTTTGATGAGATACTTGGCGAGATGGAACAAGAGGGCCTTATGAGCATCCTTATCGGCAAAATGTGGGTTTCCAGAGAGCCCTCACTTTGTAGTATTAGATCTTGGATATATGAGGCTCCATATACATGGTGCAACATGCATCTGGTAGGGCCACCTACCAGAGCAAGAATAGACAGGGGTGTTGCGAATTTTGAATGAAGGCATTTATTTCCCCGGCATACATTGTATCATTTGTCAAGCTCGAAGATCAGATCATATGCCTTTTCTTATTTAAGATGTCAATCCGTTCCAGAGAGAGGTCAGGTGAAAGCCCATACCATAATATGACACCTTCTAGGTTCGAGATGTAGAGTTTGAGAAGAAATTCTTGGCATCGTGGCAAGCTCGGCCGGTTGGGGGTATGATCGATATAGTATCACATATTGTGGATGTGCGTGGGGAGCTACGGGCTTGGAGCAAGGCGAATCACATGGCTATTCGTGAGCACATAAGCAAGAGGGAGGAAAATCTTAGGCTCCTCCGGGAGTCCATGGCATATTCTGTGAGGAGGAGTGGTGTATCTTGCAGGAGATTGATTATTGGTACACGTTGGATGATGAGTATTGGAGACAGAAAAGGGAGGAGTGACTGGCTGATTGCTATGGATAGGAACACTGAGTACTTCCATCATAAAGCCTCTTCACGCCGGGCAAGGAACTCCATCCACCTTTTTACGTTTGGCGGGTGTTTTGGGGAGGAGCCGGTGGTGGAGGAACGTATTGTAGTTGATTACTTTCAACAAATCTCATGACCAATGGGGCGAATGTTGATTTAGAGGATCTACGCTTTTGGTCTTAGAAAGTCGCAACGGCGGGGGCTAGCGGTGCCATTCACCGAGCAAAGGTCCATTGTGCTTTGAAGTCGCTTTTCGGGAGGAAATCTACGGGGCGGATGCGATACACGTTATTTTTACGCAAAAATTTGGCACATTCTTGGGCGGATGTTCGGAGGTTGTGCTAGATGTTTTGAATAATGGGGTTGGACTAGGACGTATCATTCATACTTTTATTATTTTAATATTGAATGTTGCTTTACCTTCGTGGATGACGGATCTATGGCCAATCTCCTTGTGCAACTTTCGATAAATAAGATGTAGTGGTTAATCGTCAAGAGGCATTATTTGTGAAGTGGTGTCTGTGAATCAAAGTGCTTTTGTGTGCAGCGATTGATAACGGATAATATGATGATAGCTTTTGAGAATTTCACTCTTTGAAGGCGGGCGGCGGAGAGACATAATCATGCGGCTTTGAAAATTAATACGGCCAATAATTTTGATAGAGTAGAGGGGAAATATTTATGGGAGGTGATGGATCGGATGGCGCTTTCCCCTCCTTTTGTTGGCCTTATCAGGATGTGTGTGACTTCTTCTACATACAGGTGCTCATCAATGGCCGCCCAACGGTTTATTGTTCCATCTCGGGAGTATCGAGGCAGGAGATCCGTTTTCACCTTTCATTTTCATTATATGTGCATAAGGTCTTATAGCCTTTATTAATAGCTACGCCAGTCGAGGGTTGCTTTGGGGCATTCGCTTTGGAGTGCATTGAGGGGTGGAAGTGTCCATGCGTTGTTTACTGACGATAGTATCTTGTTTTTTGGTGGCAGAGATGAAGTGGTGGAGAATATGATTGAGCTGTTCAAGAGATATGGACCTTATCCGAGCAAGCTATTAACTTCCATAAGTCTAGTTTATATTTTAGTGGCCCGGTGCCAGTTGTGGGAGGAAATTTATGTGGCGCTATAGATACCGCTCGGAGATGGCTCGGGGAAATATTAGGGGCTTCCTTATGTGACAGGGCGCAAGAAAAGCCAGATATTTTCTTTTATGATGGAACCAATATGGAAAAAACTATCGGGATTGAAGGATAAGCTGTTGTCTCCGGCGGGAGAGGAGACGGTGATCAAGTCGGTCATGCAATCCATCCCGACTTTCATTATGCAGTGCTTCAAGGCCCCTGCCAATATTGTGCATGAGATAGTGAATGAGATTAGGGAATTTTTCTGGGAGGACACAGAGCATTGGCGGAAGGTTCATTGGAAGCGCTGGAAACATGTTGTTTGTCGAAAAATTTGGGTGGGGTGGACTTCAGGGACCGGGAGTGCTTTAATATGGCTCTTTTGGCGAAGCAGGATTGGCGCCTTCTATCTCACCCCGGGTCTTTGGTTGGTCAGGTGCTCCGGGCGAAGTACTTCTCGGGGGCACTTTTTTTTTGTGTCGGGGCTCACGGCATGGCCCTCTTTTATGTGGCGTAGTATCCTTGAGGGGCGGGACCTTCTGTTAAGTGGCATGAGATGGAAGGTCGGGGATGGATCCTCAGTTTTTGTTTTCCAAGATGCCTGGACCATTTTCAAGCCGTCCTTCCAATTTTTTTTTGTGGGGCACACTTGTCGTCTCAACACTAGAGTGGCTGATTTGCAGCTTCCGGGGACGCGGAGGTGGAACGTTAGTTTGATCCGGGACTGGTTCTCTCCTTGGGAGTGTGATTCTATTCTGAACACTCCATTGACGTAGGGGCAACATAGGGATAATAAGGTTTGGCATTATGACCGGAAAGGCATCTATACGGTCAAAACGGGGTATTATTTGGCGGTCTCTCTTTATAGGGTTGGGCATGTCGGTATGGGGGCATCTTCGTCGTCGGGTTCGGATTATGTGTTAAGATGGTGCTAGGGTCTTGTTGTTCAGCTGCGGCTTGCCCATTTTCTATGGAGGTTCTTACATGATTGTCTTCCTATTGCGAGAAATTTGATGAAAAGGGGTATAAGTGATCACAGATGCCTCGCTTGTGGCTGGTTCTATGAGTCGGCGTGGCATGTGCTTTTCCAATGTGAGCTCGTTGCACGGGTATGAGAGTTAACAATTTTTTACGGGTTAATCCAGGAAATCATAGCTACAGATTTCAAGAATTTTTTCACTCAGCTCTTGCTCGGGTTGATGTGGGTGGAGATGGCATAGTTTGTTTGGGTTATGTGGAAAATTTGGAAGGCTCGTTGTAATGCCGTGTTTGATAATCAGACGGTATACGTATCTGGGATCTAGTCTGCCGCAGTTGTCGCAGCACAAGATTATAAGGAGGCTTGGAGCCTGACTCTCGTCCACCGCATCCGGTGTCTTCTTTAATAGATCAGTGGGTGGCTCCGGATACTGGGGTGGTGAAATGTAATGTGGATGCCTCATCTTCCGCATCTGCTTCTAGAGCAAGGTTGGTTTTCAGTGATCATCAGGGTTCTATTCTGACGCGCAGCTAATTCATTCATCTTGATCCGGGAATTGAAGTAGCACTGCTGTAGATGCATGCAATTTTGATGGCCTTAGTGGAAGGCCACCGTCTAGGCATGGCGCGTTTGGTGCATGGTGGAAAGTGATTGCTTGGCATGTGTGTAGTTGCTGCATCATGTGGAGGAGGACCTCTCACCCCTAGGTCGCCTAAGGCAGGATAGCCTTTCTGAGGTGTCCCGATTTGTTTCTGTGCAGTTTTTTTTTTTTTCATTAGATGCACAAGATATGTCCCGATGCATTTATTGGCTAGGTTTGATCTTCTGTTTCAGGGAGTAAATTCTTGAGGATCCCAACCCCCAAATGATGTCCTCTCTGCTTGTTTAGCAAATTTGGCTGATTAAAACGTTTTTACCCTTCTAAAAAACATGAATAGTCGTAATCTCAATGAAATACATATTTATGGTCGTTAATTTAGTAATTCAAATAATTAGCCACCAACAAAAAGATAATAATACCTTTAAATATAAATTCAATGTTTTAGAATACACACATGTCGTCGCGTTCATCTCCTGCGAATGTGCGTCTCCATGAACTGAACATTCTTAGCTTGAGTTGTTTAGTTTCTGTAAGGTATTTTCTCTTTCAAGAATTGTAATTATCCACGCTTCTTTAACATTTTTATTTCTACATGAACTGCAGGCAGGATATAATAAACTACTCCATATATATTAGTACATGCCAGCCTTTAACAAAATTTAAATCGTGTTGTTCTTCTGATTCATTTTACCAACCAATCGAGCTTTGACATTCTCCAATCGGGTTGACATATATGCACCAAATATTCGATATTAAATGTATCAAACTATCAAAGATTTGGTCACATACATTTATACTTCTTGAAAAAACTATACTATTTTTGTTGTACTCGGAGATCGGATACATTCAGCTTGGGCGGATTAAAATACTACCAAGTGGCAATCATACTTGAAATTAATGATACTTACGCTGACGAGAATATTGTATGTCATCATAGTATTTTGACATTAAATCATAATAAAAAAAAGCCTGTAAATTAAATCAAAGTCTCATGTTTGTTTCTTTTTATACGAGCTTTGTGTATTACTCTGATATGACATTAGGCTTATATGAAATATAAAATTTACTGTAAACATTATGTAACGCCCCGTTCCCGGATACCGAGCCCTTATCCGAAAGAGAAACGTTCGGCGCGTATAGCATTAAATAAATCTAATATTATACGCCAGCATCTACGTCGTCGTATCAAAATAAAGCAAACGGAGGCTAAAAATATTCGGGTAAAAACATAAATGCTACTATGAATAGAAATTAACTATACTAAAGATGGATTGTTAATTGCAACGACGAAAAACCTAAAAACTTATACAATACGAGGTCTTAAAAGTACCAACCAAACTTACAAAGATCTTAGAAGTAGAAGTACAATAAGTCTAAGAAAAAGAATACAACTAGTCTAGTACAACATTTACAAGGAAATAAACTAAAAGTTTCATCAAGGCATCATTGTCCTCAAAATTCGTCATCTACGCTTGGTCAACATGTTCGTCTTCTCACCCCACAATGCATACAAAAAAAAATACAAAGGAGGTAAGTACAAAGTACTTAGTAAAAGTGAGAAGTTAATGAATAACTAAGTTCTACAACAAAAGGTTCATTATTGTTTCTAAGTTATCTTTATGAGTCCGACTCAATCTAGGGTTCACTCCAAGTCCATCAACATGTCGTGGCTATACGTTTCTAACTTAGCTTATCTTAGTTACATCATTACTCAAGGGCACTATGCATGGCGTTCATCAGCCTGATGATATACTTGCTAACTAACGGTGATTAGCACCGATTAGGTCTGGGGTCTCCCCGGTATGCGTATACGTTCGATGAATTTCTTCCACTACCCTTCAGCCTTTTGAGCCAGTAGCGTTGTTCACCTTTTAAGAACGTATCACATCGCCGATATGAAATAGTGCCTAACCGAGAATAGGTGATGTTTTATCATTTACTATCACATATGTAAGTTTATTATTGTGTATTAACTAGCCACCTAAGTGTTTTCAAGTAATCTCCCTCACATACACTACTCTCTTTCCTATACCACTAGACACGGACAATGCCTAACAATTACACAGACATTGATGAACTCTAGTTCATCAAAGCACAAGCCCTTTCATGCTCTTCCGACGGATCCGAACTTCAACTCCTTATAGAGTACATTCGGTGCCGAAACTAAACGAATCGGAAGCTCAATCGAAGCTTGTTAAGGTTTAATTAATGTTATAAGACCAAAGGATAACAATTAGAACGTATTACAAAACCCTAAAACACTGTTTTCTACACTTAATCGATTCCTAACCCAAACCAAACACGTTTATCAACAAATTATTCAAAAAAAACAGCAGTAGAACTCAACTCAAATATACCAAAATATCACATATCATTAATTACAACTTCGCATTTGAATTCTTCACCAAACAACACCAAAACTCACCGAACTCAACCTATCATTATAAAACTATAATTACTCATTAGGAAGAGACTCTTACCTTAATTGCAAAAAAACCGATCCAAAACCTTCAAGAAAAAGCTAAACTTCTAAGCCTTCAACTTGTAACCTAATTGATCAACAGGTAAACCTAAAAATCCAATCTTTCTTGAAAATCCTGAATTGAAAAAGTGTGTAAACTGAGTATTACCTGAATTAAATGTTGTAAAAATATTTTTAGAATGATCTACGCTCCAAGAAGATCGTTTTGACTACTCATGGCAGTGAAACAGTGCTACGGATTAAAAGATATGAATTTTTGAAGAAACGAACTCGACGATTACAAAAAACTAGGGCTAAATTGAAAACTTACGGAATAAGGATATTTTATTTTCCAAAGTTGCGTCTCATCGCAGTGATCACTTTTCTCTCCTGCGGCATCTTGAACAGATGAACGGATTGGCACTGCGATTGGAGTTTACGTTCTAAATTTTTTTCTGAAAACTCTGCGTCTGTTTCTCCCTAGCTTGCGTCGTCCTCTTTTTTTTTTCTTCAGAATATGCATATGAAATAAAAGAGGGATTTTGGGGATTATTTCCTTTAAATAGTTATTAATTAAATCCTTTTTAACTAATAACTAAATCCTTTTTAATTAAATAAATAGGACAATTAATAATTAGGTCATACCAAAAATACCCAATTACTACTTTGAACTTTCTGAAAAGTCGGATGTTACATTCCTCCCCCCTTAAGAGGAGTTTCATCCTCGAAACTCAAACGTAACTGGGAGGTACTTGAACTCTGGACTTTACAAAGTGTATTGTTCCTAACTCTCATGTCGTCTATGTAGTTGTGTGACTGTTTCTCTGAATGAAGACTAGTTGTACATCTTTGTTCTTAACTTTCTTCGGCTACCGTTCTAAAGTGCACTTGATTACTCCGCGTAGTTCAAGATCTCTTCAACCACTTCAAGGTCCATGCTTGCTTCAAAATCAACATTGGTTAAGCATAAGTTCATCACTGGCTCAAGAGGGACGTCTTTAGATGCACTTCATCATCAGCTTCAGATTCTAACCGTATTCTTCTTCCGTCTTCCCAACGCTTCTGCTTATCTTGAGCCAACTTGAGGTTGCGATGCTCCACTTCAATATTATCGTTGGCTCGCTGTATCAACTATGGTCTCAAAATTTGTCATCTTTGTTTCACTTCAACCCTGAAAATTGGGGTTCTTCGCTTTTCTCCATGTAGAGTTTCAAATGTTGACATCTGGATGTTGTCGTGGTAACTATTATTGTATACAGTTCTTCTACCTCTATCTTCATGAAAGATCATCAGTGGTGCTGTTCCAACTCTCTGTGCATCTTGGTTGCTCCGGATGAACACAAGTGCTATCTTGTGGCTTCATTCATCACTTTGACACAAACTTGTTGTAGAACCGCAATGATCCCAGCTAAAAGGCTTCCGAGTCTCGTTGGGATGGAGAACATGCATTTGCCATACTTTCTCTCTGACGATCTGATCCCATCCTTATGCCAATAAGAGTTAGCTTGGAAAAACAAAAAGAGTTTGAAGGTGACAGGTTGAGCACCAGGAAGACTAAACATTTAGAAATCAAAAGAGGGCAGAATCTCACATGCAGGAGCATTAGAGACAAAACGAGTACACTGATGGGAGTCAATTTTACTGTACTTTGGTGTGCAATTTAACTCCCGTTTATCACTCTATTGGCCTATTTTGGGTAGATATAGACCTGTTTGAGAGTAATATCGAGATTTATATGCACTGGGAGTTGAACTGTCACATCGATAGTAAACTCTGCCTTTTTGACGATATTTGACTCTTTTCCGAGCACTTTTGTCTTGCGGAATTACGCGTGGTGTTTGTTCGTCTATGTTATTGCAGGACTTAGGTGACTCGAGGACCCGGAAGGCGATGTTTTGGACAAAGAGACATGTTCATGGCATGAGAGTTGAATGAAAGTGGAAGAAAAGCCAAGTTTGGAGTAAAGACAAGGCAAACGGGCGTTTGCCATACCCCAAACGGGCGTCTGCAGGAAGGCCACCTCGAACGGGCGTTTGGCAAAGGCAGACGGGCGTCCACAGAATTAAAACATCATTCAGAAAGTTGGGTTTTCAGCTGGACAGGCGTCCAAATGACCCCCAAACGGGCGTTTGATTAGGTTCAGCCCGATTCAAGAAGCTCATACACCTCGAACGAGCGTCCAGGGTTTCCAGACGGGCGTTTGGACCTCAAGTCATGATTCACCAGACGGGCGTTCAGAGGAATGCGAACGCCCGTCCACTGAAGACGAAACCCTAATATCTTCATATTCTCCAGGCAGATGGGCGTTCGACATGACCCGGACGGGCGTTCATGACCGACAGAATCAGATTTCAACCAACTCTATAAATACGCAGCTCATTCAGCCCCTACTCATATTTGGCCGACTTGAGACTTCTTCTGAGCGATTTGTGTGCGGTTTTTGAGTAGTTTAAACACCCTTTGATCCCCATATTCCGTAGATCAATTCCATTGATTCTTGTGGTGGATTTTTTTGTAAACGAAACAAAAAGACAAGTATTAAAAATCCGGTTAGTCGCTCCAAGTGCAAAGCTTGTAGTAAAGCGGTTATGCCGGGTCGATCCCACGAGGAACGTGAGGTTGAATGCGTTTTTAAGTTTAGGCTAAAAGTGTCACAAAACTAATAATTTTAGGTTTATCAAATAATGGGGAGAAAAGGCAGACGAACAAGGATCCACAATTCAAGATAACCACAAAGGCTCTTAATTTCCTACGCATGCAAATCAACTAAGGCCAAGATTAACTTTATACTAAACGCAAATTACTAATATCTTAGATAATTTGTTTATCAACTTTATCAAAGATTGATTCTTCAAGCACGATAGGCATAAATTCTTTCGAACCTATTATCTAGGTTAACAATTTGATAACTTTCGCTTCTAGACAAATTGATTAACTGATTACTATTGCGGAGATCTAGAATTCATTCAACTATCGTCAAACAAACATCACAGGCTTTATCTATCGATATGAAGCACGAAATAAACGCAATATAAATCTAACCTTTGTCGAAATAAAACGCAAAAAATAAGAAAAACCGAACGCCTCTTGAATTGCTTCACCCGTTCGTCCAACCCAAGAGTTTAGCTACTCATATTAACCTTGAAATCAAAAGATTGTTTTGATTGCATTCAAAACCAAAGAGAAAGACAAAGCTACTGCTTTTTTTATGAAAGTCGACTATAGGTCGTCTGCGATGATGATTTTAGGGTTTAATACAAGCTGCTATATATAGATGAACTAAGGCGGCTAGGTCAAAACTAAGTCGGTTGTGCTTGATGGGCGGTCGGACGCCCGTCTGGTCTTCCCGACGCCGTCCGCTCTACAATGAACTTCGAATCGGCCGAAGCTTTCTCAAACGCCCGTCCATCCTGCGTCCACCTGCGTCCAAACTTGCTTGAATGTAAAATACCCTCCTGGCGCTGTTCAATGTCTCAAACGCCCGTCCACCTGGGCCGGAACTCGACGCCATCCAATATGATCAATTCGATTTCTTGATCTTTATCTCTTTTCTCCATCTTTATCTTGATTTAGCTCGAATTATATCAACATTGTTCATCAATTTAGCCTCCAACATGTATCTACATCACATCAAAAACACATAAAGCGTAACATAATTCCAATAACCATAAAATCATAATTAAAACATACAAATCCACCAACTTTGCGATTAACTCATTAAAAATGTCATTCGCTCAATATTCCATTTAAACACGTGATTTCCATGCGACTAATACGAATGTCGGGGAAAACATTATAAAATATAACGTTATAAAGCACGTAAATTCACCCTTAACAACTCCCCCACACTTAAACTATGCTCGTCCCGAGCAAAACAAAACAAGATAAAGGCTCGGAAAGAATATAGACATCTCAACACATATACCACAGATTCAAATAAATTAGATGTTCACCCACGTGAGTGTGTGCATAGCCATAACAAACTTCCACTAAATCCAAACTTGAAGAACTCAAAGTAAAACTAGCTAATACCCCCTCGTAGAATAGCAATAAATGACACCCATAAGATGCACCCTACAAACGTGACATATCCCGAAAAGAATGATCGAATGAATCTAGGGCCTTTCTGAAATACTCAGAGGATAATCCCTACAACATATCCATCGGTTTATACTGGGGATAAGATTAACGAAAACTAAGCCTTATATACATTTCATAACACTTCATTAGTTGATTTAACTCTTTCACCTCAAACACACATTAGGATAAGCTTTTGCCCTCATAGCAGAATAGGACATTTCGAGATAACACCCTACCTTACTCCAATCATAAGGCGACTTTTCCTAACCTGCCGTGAGCTTTTAGTCATCATAGTGGTATAGGACTTACGTGGTAAACCCTACCGCACTTAAATCATTGACTAGCTTTCGACACACCCTTAGATTCATTTAACTTTTTCAACTTCTTGTTAACAACATTAGTTACGTGTTACTTATCACATTCAAACCTAAGACATTCACAGTATCTCATACTTCGGAACTAAATACAAACTACCATAAATCTCAAGGTACGTACGTAGCACTAAGCACATGACTTATAAGAAAATCAAAAACTACTAGTCCAAAACGGGTATAGCTTTATGAAACACTCATCATTCACTATGACACGTGAAAAATAAATCTTGGTGAAACAACTAACTCACTAAAAATATGGTATACAAAGATCAATGACTATAACAAACCGAACAAAACGTGTATTGCCTACTCGGGACAAAACAAAATTTTTTGAAAATTTAGCTCATTTTAGCATAGAAATAACATCATATAAGCAAATGTGTAGATACATACCGAATAATCCCTCCCCACACTTAAAAGTTCAACATGCCCTCATGTTGTGCAGAACGAAAAATAAAAGAACACTTAGCTGATTGCAACCGGTACACGAATCGTCGGTCAGACCGGAGCCTAGGTAGTAACACAATGTAGCCCGGAAAAACTGCTAAAATAGACCTGCCCAACTTGGAAAAACATGGAAACATCTCGGGGAGAACGGGGGGGGTACCACAGAATGAAGAAAGAGATATCAAAAGCAAGATAAACCAAAAGCGTAAGCATTCAATCCATCCAGGGAAGTGCACGAATGACAGAAAAGAAAGTATGGGTGCCTTATGGCTTACATGATTCATTCAAAATAAATAGTAGTAGCAAAATCAAACTACAACGAACTAGAGAAGTAAAAATGTCAATACAACCATAAAAATAGACAAATAAGATCAAGGTTGGTCCGCGCGCGTAATCGGCCAATGGTGGAGGGTGAGAGGAGGGTCCGTAAGGTGGTGCCGCAGCCTTCTACCGAGGCGGTGATCCTCGCCGGACGACTCGCACTCGTGAATAACTTCGATATAGCTCGCTCAATCTCATCCGAGAAGACGAACTCCATATCACTCTCCTCGAAGATCTCAGATATCCTCGGTTTGCTTGCCCTCCACAAGGCACTTGAGCACATACATCATGTTCTTCTGCGTTTCGTGGATATCGCACATCCAATCCCGGATACTGTTGGCCATACTTAATCTCATACGGACCGAGGGGGATAAAGCCGGAAGTGAGGATGCTCGAGTCTGCACTGAGGATGAACCAAGCTCCTGCGGTGCCCCCGACTCTGGCTGACCCGAAGGCTTGCCCTTCTCTCTCTGTATAGGCCTCGGATTTTTCGGCTTGTGGTCGGCTCCATACTCAGTCACACCGGCATCTATACACAAACTATGGATAAGGTGAGGAACGATCAAGCACCGTGTATAAACCTTCTGATTGATAGATATCTCGTCATACAAAGCTTGTCCCACATCCACATTCAAGCCAAATGTCAATGCATATAACATGCCCAGGTCACCAATATGAAAGTGTGTCAGGTTGTTCTTCGGCAACAATCGACTCTGAATAAAGCGACACTGGACCTTCCAATCCTCCGTCCAGGTCGTGGTAACCAACTCCTTCCGGTCGCCTCCCGGCCTTAACGTCCATGCCACATCCGGGCAAACTCGCAACCGCAACTCCTCCAAGGGATCCTGCCCTAAACTCTGCCTATGTAAAATCTCCTCCTTGTAATCCCTACCTCAAAAGCGCCAACCCATATTTTGCATTGATCACCTCCGGCGTCACGGAACCTGGACTCCTCGAACCACAACTACCTTCGTTTCCAAGTCGGTTTCTGAACAATTGGCATAAAACTCCCGAACCAAGGAACTATTGACCGGGGTAGTTGGAATCGTCATCAAAGCGTCCCATTTCCGATCCCTTAACAGCTTGACAAACCCGGGATCAACCTTTGCCTCCAAAGTGGCCCTTTCTATCAACATTGTTCTCGAGAAATAGTGCTGTTTATACGCATCGTGAGCTCTAGGGTTCACGAATCTTCGAGGCAAGGGCATAGGGGGTATGGTTTTTGCTCTCTTTCTAGGTGGATCAGCCCTAGGTTCAACCGGCACATCTTCCCGTGTAGCTTCTACAACCTCCTCAACCCTAGACGAGGCTTGGCCTTTCTGAGCTCTAGGCATCCGTACTAAAGGAACATCGTCGTCCGCCTCGTAGTCCGAGGTAGGTTCATCGCTTAAGGTTGCCCTAGTTTGGGTGGCTCTAGGTGGTTGCTCCCGAATACTTACACCTTGGTTAGGATTAACCGCGGTAGGATCAAACTCTTTCCTCTTCTTCCCCGCCTCCCGGGCCACTTCCTTACCATGCCGTTTCACGACTGCTTTCTTATGAACCATATTCAAGCCTAGTCTACACCAAACAATCCCAATACGCACACAAGACACCCGTTTAACATCCAAATCGGGATTTCAAATCAACCAAACCACAATCACAACCATCCATGATCAATAACCAACCCATTCATCATCAACAACATCAACCAGCAAGAGCCAAGAATCAAAAACGAAAGAAGGAAAACAAATAAGATGATATTCAAGTAAACGAGCCGACCCAAAGATCGAACTCAGAAAAACGTGAACAAAATCGAGAAAAGTTGTTACTAACTTACCGGGTAAGATGAGTAGATGCTGATTGAGATGAAGATTAGTCCAAACAAGTCCAAATGGCCTCCCAAAATCGGATTTTTCCTCTTAAAAGTCGGACCACGATGGGTGCTGATTCTCCAAAAATATAGCGTGTTGGGAGTTTTGGTTATGAAAACCGAAGAGAGGGTATCAAAAGCGGTCTATAGCACTTAGAATCGCTCAAATGGTGTAGAATGGAGGAATTTAGGGCAAAAGGAGGAAGAGAAACCTTTTTCGCGCTTGAATATGCTTGAAAAGTGAAGGTTCATTCGCGAAGGGGTATATATAGGCAGTGTGCGGGCGCTCGTCCAACTCGTGAGGACGGGCGCCCACTGAAATCGAGATGAATCTGGACGGGCGTCCAGTTTAGTAGACGCTCGTCCGAGATTTTAAATCACATACAGGATTGGAGGGAGATTATCGGACGAGCGTCCCAAGCCTAGTGAACGTTAAATCTAAAGTTTAGTCATGCCGGACGGGCGTCCCATACTGGTGGACGGGCGCCCAACAAGGCTTAAATGCAAAAATCATACAATTCCATACAACTCAAATTCAAAAGTGCATTTTCTTATTAACTTAATTGAGATTTTAAAAATACAATCAGAATCAACGAAGTACCATCAAAACAAAAATAGATAAGTAACGGTGGGTTGCCTCCCACCCAGCGCTTTCATTTTACGTCGGGGCTCGACGGAGGTAAAACTCACTAAACGAAACAAAAAGACAAGTATTAAAAATCCGGTTAGTCGCCTCCAAGTGCAAAGCTTGTAGTAAAGCGGTTATGCGGGTCGGGCCACTTTGGCTTTTTGCCGGTCATCTCAAAGAATGTAATTCTTAACAAAATTAGGTCTACAAAAACAAAGCAGTCTGCAGGACTGGGATTCGTCCCCAACCATTTTTTCCAGGCTGCCGATCTTCCTCTGATCGGGGATCTCTTCCGTGCTTTATGCTTCTTCAAATCCACTTCCTTCCAATATTGTTCCATGTCCCACTTCCGGCAAAACTTCACCGGTGATTCAAGATTATCATCGTGGAGAATAGGTCGGGAGAACTCATCGCAGCCATCGACTCACGAGCGATACAACTTAACAAATCAAGGAATTTAACTACCTCGGTGATTCCTTCGGTTGGCCAATGTAGTGTTTGCACCGTTGACCATTGACCTTGAAAGGCTGATCACTAATCCCTTAAGTTCCAAAACGCCGCTAGGAAAGACAGACAGGACCTCAAATGGACCGGACCAACGCGTCCTTAGCTTTCCGGGAAAAGATGCACCTGGAATTGTATAACAATACCAATTTACCGCATGAAACTCCCTTTTATTGATCTTTTATCATGAAGGAATTTCATCCTTTCCTTGCTTATCCGTGAACTCTCATAAGCTTGGAGCTGAACTCGTCTAATTCATGTATCTCTTGGAACCTACGTTCTCCGCAAGCTTGGGAGTCGAAGTTTAGGAACTTAGTTGCCCAATAAGCTCTATGCTCTAATTCTACCGGCAAATGACGTGGCTTTCCATAAACCATTTGGTATGGTGATGTACCCATAGGGTTTTTGTATGCGGTCCTGTAAGCCCACAAGACATCATCCACTTTCGGACTCAATCCTTTCGATGGGAGTTGACCGCTTTCTCGAGGATTTTCTTTATACTCGATTACTACGCTCAACTTGCCCACCGGTCATAGGGTGATATGGTGTGCCACTCTTATGCTTAACACCATACTTAGCTAACAAAGCTATCCAGGGGTTTATTAATGAAGTGCGAACCTTTCATCGCGGATCGAGCTCTAGGGCAGCCAAACCTCGTGAAAATGTTCCTCTTCAGAAATTTCATTACCGTTTTATGATCATTTAGTGGAGTCGCGACAGCTTCTACCCATTTAGATACGTAGTCTACACAGACTAGAATGTATTTATTTCTGCATGAAGATGGAATGGTCCCATAAAGTCTATGCCCCATACGTCAAACACTTCACATTCCAATATGGGTTGAAGCGGCATATCATACCGCCTGGTCAAAGTACCGGTTCTCTGGCACCTATCGCAGCTTTTGCAGAAGGCTTCCGTATCTTTAAAAATTCTAGGCCAGTAAAAACCACATTGAAAAATTTTGGCAACGGTTTTCCACGGATTGAAATGGCCACCAGTGGGACCACTGTGACATTGCTCAATAATATCCCGTTGCTCGGATTCAGGGACACACCGGCGAAGCAACCCATCTTTGCAGATCTTGAACAGATATGGTTCCTCCCAGACATAGTACTTTAGATCAGAGAAGAACTTCTTCTTCTCCTGGTAAGAGAATTCAGGGTTCAGATAGCCCGAGTGAAGATAATTAACAATCGAAGCATACCAGGGAGGATCGGGAGTGTGGACATCCATGTTCATAACGCCTCTCGAAGGGTAATAAAGATCAATGTCCCGGGAGTCTTCCTCACCATCGGGGCAAAACTCTCGAAATATGGTCCGCTACGGTGTTTTCACTACCCAAGATGTCCTTGATGTGAACATCGAATTTGTAGTAGTGTAAGAATCCATCTCGCCGAGCCTCGGTTTAGCATCCTTCTTGTTCATCAAATAACGCAGAGCCGCATGATCGACCCATACAATCACCTTGGCACCAAGCAAATAGCTGCGAACTTATCCATGGAAAACACAACTCTACTTGATTCCTTTTCCGTAGTGGTGTAATTTGCTTGGGCCGGATTCAAGGTATGACTTGCGTAGAAATAGGTTGGAACTTACCATTAATCCTTTGCCCCAATACAAAGACCCACAAGCGTAGTTGGAGGCATTACACATTAGTTCAAATGGCATGTTCCAATTCGGAGATCGGGATAGGGGAGGTCAAACGCCGTTTAAGCTCTTTGAAGGCGACTTGACAAATCATTATCGAAATTGAAGGTGACGTCATCTTTCAGTAAAGTTGATAAAGGTTTCGATATTTTTGAAAAATCTTTTATAAATCTCCTGTAGAAACCCACATGACCAAGGAAACTTCTTACTTCCTTCGTGTTTCTGGGGTAATTCATCTTTTCAATAGTTTCTACCTTAGCTTTATCAACCTCTATGCCTTTAGCGGAGATCTTGTGACCTAAAACAATCCCTTCGGTTACCATAAGATGGCACTTCTCCCAATTGAGAATCAAGTTCTTCTCCACACACCTTTGCAGTGCTTTGTCTAGATTTTCAAGACAGTCCGTGAACGATGTGCCAAACACCGAGAAGTCGTCCATGAATACCTCCATGCATTTCTCTATAAGTCCATCAAAGATAGCCAACATACATCTTTGAAATGTAGCTGGTGCATTACAAAGTCCAAGGGCATTCGCTATAAGCGAAAGTACCATAAGGCCAGGTGAAGGTTGTTTTCTCTTGATCTACTGGGTCAATAGGGATTTGGAAATAACCTGAATAACCGTCCAGAAAACAGTAGAAAGCATGCCCCGCCAAACGTTCCAACATTTGGTCTATGAAGGGGAGAGGGAAATGGTCTTTTAAAGTCACCTCGTTCAGCTTCCTATAGTCTATACAGACTCTGTACCCAGTGACTAATCTGACAGCTACCTCTTCACCTTTGTCATTCTTTTCAATGGTAATACCTCCCTTTTTAGGTACTACCTGAGTGGGGGACACCCAATCGCTATCACCTATCGCGATAAATGATCCCCATATCCAACAAACTTAATGATCTCTTTCTTCACCACTTCCTGCATGTGTGGGTTTAAACGTCTCTCATGTTGTCTTATACTCTTTGCACCTTCTTCGGTTCTAATCTTATGCATACAGACGTCTGGAGATATTCCTCTTATATCACCTACCTGCCAACCGAAGGCTTTCGCATTTTCTTTAGAACGTCAATTAACTCGACTTTCTTCGTCACGACAAAGTGTAGGAGATAATCGAGAGGTAAGTGCTTACCTTCTCTTAAGAAGATATACTTTAGATGCTGAGGTAGAGGTTTTAGAACAAGGTCCTCAGGAGGTTCCTCTAAACTGGTTTTGGCTTCTCCTCGTTTTAGATCTTCCTCACTGATAGGGTCAAAAACTCTTGCCTCAAGCAAATCGACTTCTTCTGAGGGGAAAGAGTTCTTTCGCAGAGCACTGTGTCCTCTTCAACAAGCTCTTCTCCATAAGCAGCCTCTAGCTCGTCCAGAGTGTAGTCTGTGAAATCGTCAGACGTCTCAATCACAAAACCTGAGGGATTTTCAGAAGGTGCTCTGAGAGCTTTAACTACACTGTAGCGTACTTCCTCGTCTCCAACACGTAAGGTGACAAATCCTGCATCACAATCTATAGTGGCTCTAGCAGTAGATAGGAAAGGTCGTCCCAGGAGGAGGGGGGTATCTTCTTCTTTAGTGTCCAAGACGTACCAATCCACAGGAAATGTAAATTTGTCTACTTGGACCAGAAGGTCTCTAAGC
Source organism: Gentiana macrophylla (assembly GCA_026214975.1). Classification (NCBI taxonomy): domain Eukaryota; kingdom Viridiplantae; phylum Streptophyta; class Magnoliopsida; order Gentianales; family Gentianaceae; genus Gentiana; species Gentiana macrophylla. The sequence goes on along the minus strand of JAOBSW010000142.1, from coordinate 114,578 downwards.
ACTCCTTCGGCTCTCTTGTAAGATCTATCTGCAAGTTGGATACTTATGGGGTAGGCTCCAATAGGCTGGTCAAGGTGTAGTCTCTGCAGCATGAAAGAGACATTAAACTGATGGATGCTCCTAAATCACACAGAGAATTTGGAAAGCTTAAATCCTTGATTTTCAGAGTTAAGACAAATTTTCCGGGATCGCTGCGCTTTTCAGGAATTCCTCCGTCGGCAATAGCGGAGCATTCCTCTCCCAATTTTTTCTCCATTTCACCCAACTTCTTCTTTGAAGAAACAACATCCTTCACAAACTTGGCGTACTTAGGCATTTCAACCAATACCTCGGATAAAGGCAAATTTACTTGGGTGTTTCTTAATAGGTTGAGTACCTTCTCGCACTTTTTTGTCTTCAGATAAGGAAATGTTTTGCTTTCTTGGTGGAAATGGGAGCTTATTCAGTTCCTCTTCGGAGAATACTTTCCTGGGCGAGGAAGCTCTTATAGCTTTGTCCTCAAGATCCTTCCACCTCACTATCTTTTACTCTTTTTTACTCGTCAGGGGATCACCCGCCTGAGTGACTTTCTCCGGTTCATCATCTTGGTTTTCAATCACCTGAGATCTCTTTCCTGCTTCAATCTCATTTTCATCTTTCTCTTTATCCAGGTCAGGGAACTGCGATTCTTCCCTCCTACCGAATCGGGGTAGGAGGGTTTACTCGCTTCCTGGTTCCGCCTCAGAACCAGGTGTTGTTGCAATTGCGTACCGGACCTCAGATTCATAGCATTTGACTCCTCTTGTCCATAGGGGGTAATGGGTGCGAGCTCGGCACAGTGGTTTGTTCTTGCTTCAGCTTGGGCTGCATGATCACTTTTAGGGTTTTTTCTCAGAAAACTAGGTAGTGACCTTGAGGTCCAGCAGCCAATTGTTCACCTAGTCATTATCTAATCTGTCTTTCTAAGTTCTTCATCGCCCTCTGTTGCTCTTCATACTCTCTGCCGCCTGTAAAGCGTTACCATAAGTTGAGGAGTCCCGATTAGGCGGTTTTGGCTGTGAGTTTTGATTAGTGGGCGGCCAAAGCTGGATTTGTTTTTGGTTGAGAATTTGAACTTTGACTCGAGTTGGGGTTACGGTAGTAGGCATTGCAGAGAGGTATTCTGTCCCGAATTTTGAGTGCGGTTTTGGTCATAACCTTGATTCTCGAGCATAATTTCTATTCGTTTGTAGTTTTGACCTTGAGAGTTATTCTGGTTTGAAAATCTCTGGTTTTGGCGGCGGAAGAATTGTTTCTCTCATGTCCACCATTCAAGGGGCATGTTGCGTAAATGTGACCTCTAAGCCCACAGTATAGCGATTCACGTAATCATCACGCCTCGCTTTGTTGGGCAAAGATTGGCTTGAAAGCCGGGGTAGGAGTGTATTGACAATGGTCACCGATGTGACCATCGATAACAATTATCACACGAGAATACTTGTGCATTCATGCTGGAGAGAGGGCTGATTTTGATTTTTAGTCATGGTCAAAGCAGAAAGTTGAGCTGCGAGGTCGCAATCATTTGACCATGATTCTGGTTGTTGACTTCTTCGATTTTTGGTACAGCAGGGACCGTTGGTGATTGATACGTAGGTGCATAGTTATACCTAGCTATATCTTCAAATAACTCCCACCCTTGCTGTGGGGTTTTCTTCAAGAAGACTCCTCCAGATGAGGAGTTGACCATCCCTTTAGTGGACACATTTAGACCATCAAGAAAGTATGGACCTTCCTCTGCAAATCCATTCCATGATGGGGGCACTTTTTCAACAAAATTTTGAAACGCTTCCATGCTTCAAAGAAAGATTCATCACTCAGGTTGATGAAAGTTTGAGATCTCGTTAAGACATTGAGTCATCTTAGACGGAGGAAAATATTGGGCCGTAAATTGACTTTCGAGTGGGCCCAAGTTTGGATAGATTCGAGAAGAAGAGATTTAAACCATTCCATTGCTTCTCCACGGAGTGAGAATGGAAATAGTTTCACTTAATGATGTCTTAATCGACATCCTTAATGCGAGTAGTATCGCATATACCCGAAATACATAAAGATGCGTATAGGGGGTTCTCGATTGATACCCATAGAAAGTTGATGCATGTTGCACCATCCGGATGAGGGCTGGTCTTATCTCAAATGGGGGTCAGTATCGGTAGGGATAACCACAAATGAGCGGATGTTCACATCACCGGGAGTGGCATAGTCTGCCAGTGCGGTTGGCTTGAGCCATTGAATCGGTAGTTTCTTCCTCAAAGAAAAGGTTGGATAAGAAATTATCTTCAGAAGAGTTTTCACTCAAACTCTCTTCGATTTCCTCTTCGGGAATCGGAACGGGCTCGGGAACTTTCCGTTTACGGTTTACTCGAACTACGTCTCGTTCAAGCTCAGGTTCAAAAATTAACTGTCCTTGTTTACTTCGTGTTTGCATATAACGAAGTCAAACTAAGAGAGAGAAGAGAAAGGAGTCGAGAAGATGCAGACGAGCGTCCCAGGTTATGGACGGGCGCCTGGGTGGGTATTAAATGACGGGCGTTTAGTGACACAAACGCCGTCCGTTGGCGAAATACTGAACGGGCGCCCAAATATTATGGACGCCGTTTGAGTGAATAAAAATAAAATTGGATAGAAAAATTCCAGCGAACGGGCGCCCAAGATCCGGCCGCTGTTTGGTACCGGAAGAACAAAAACAGATCTGAAATTTACGTAAAAGAGGCTACTAAGGGAGAACCTTAAACCCTAACTAAAACAGCAGCGAATGATCTACCTAAATCTTATGCTAAAAACACATAAAACCGTGCCAAGTTCCCCGGCAACGGCGCCAAAAACTTGTGGTGGATTTTTTTGTAAACGAAACAAAAAGACAAGTATTAAAAATCCGGTTAGTCGCTCCAAGTGCAAAGCTTGTAGTAAAGCGGTTATGCCGGGTCGATCCCACGAGGAACGTGAGGTTGAATGCGTTTTTAAGTTTAGGCTAAAAGTGTCACAAAACTAATAATTTTAGGTTTATCAAATAATGGGGAGAAAAGGCAGACGAACAAGGATCCACAATTCAAGATAACCACAAAGGCTCTTAATTTCCTACGCATGCAAATCAACTAAGGCCAAGATTAACCTATACTAAACGCAAATTACTAATATCTTAGATAATTTGTTTATCAACTTTTATCAAAGATTGATTCTTCAAGCACGATAGGCATAAATTCTTTCGAACCTATTATCTAGGTTAACAATTTGATAACTTTCGTTTCTAGACAAATTGATTAATCTGATTACTATTGCGGTGATCTAGAATTCATTCAACTATCGTCAAACAAACATCACAGGCTTTATCTATCGATATGAAGCACGAAATAAACGCAATATAAATCTAACCTTTGTCGAAATAAAACGCAGAAAAATAAGAAAAACCAGAACGCCTCTTGAATTGCTTCACCCGTTCGTCCAACCCAAGAGTTTAGCTACTCATATTAACCTTGAAATCAAAAGATTGTTTTGATTGCATTCGAAAACCAAAGAGAAAGACAAACTGCTGCTGTTTATTTATGAAAGTCGACTGTAGGTCGTCTGATGATGATTTTAGGGTTTAATACAAGCTGCTATATATAGATGAACTAAGGCGGCTAGGTCAAAACTAAGTCGGTTGTGCTTCAGTCGGCGGTCGGACGCCCGTCTGGTCTTCCTGGACGCTCGTCCGCTCTACAATGAACTTCGAATCGGGCTGAGCTTTCCTCAAACGCCCGTCCATCCTGCAAATACCACCTGCGTCCCAAACTTGCTGAATGTAAAATACCCTCCTGGACGCTCGTTCAATGTCTCAAACGCCCGTCCACTGGACGGAACCTGGACGCCAGTCCAATATGACTGAATTTCGATTTCTTGATCTTTATCTCTTTTTCTCCATCTTTATCTTGATTTAGCTCGAATTATATCAACATTGTTCATCAATTTAGCCTCCAACATGTATCTACATCACATCAAAAACACCGCAAAGCGTAACATAATTCCAATAACCATAAAATCATAATTAAAACATACAAATCCACCAACTTTGCGATTAACTCATTAAAAATGTCATTCGCTCAATATTCCATTTAAACACGTGATTTCCATGCGATTAATACGAATGTCGGGGAAAACATTATAAAATATAACGTTATAAAGCACGTAAATTCACCCTTAACAATTCTACATACATTTATTAGATTAAATTTCTGTTTCAACACCAAAGATTCAACTTTGCAGGTGCAAACTATTTCTTCATATTTTCTGGATCTGATTTTCAGCAGCTATATGGTAATGACGTTCTTTTTATTTATTGTCTTTAGTTCAATTGCCGTTCTTTATTCCGTTGTTAGCATAATCATGAGTAGCTAAATTTATGTGTAGTTGAATTATGTGAAAGCGAGCGAAAACCCTAAGGAGGATGAGATAGGGAGTTGTGTAGTGCGTAATTGAATGTTTAAACGATTAATCCACGTCCTAAAAATTGTTTTAACGTCTTTGAATTAGATTGATCAACTAGTTCACTGTCACACACATCGAACTTATAGATGCATTTTGTGGTGAGATGTGGGATAAGGGGTTTTAGGATCGTTGCGTAGATTCAGCCTAGTTGTTAGGTCCATTTCCAATACAGAGGTTTGTCATCGTTGTTCGAGCGACTCTAGAGCTTAATCATGTTAGGTTAATCGGTTTTCTAAAGGGAGAATTAATTAACTTCACATAGAGTGGTTAGATCGAGTTTTTCAGTCTAATCGCTAGAATTAGGAGTTGGCACCCATGGATGTCGTTAAACTACATTGGATAGGTAGGTCGGTTAAGACACGCTCCCTGTTAAATCCTTCTTAAGGGGTAAAAGTAGCTCATGGGATCATAGTTCGACTATACCCCTTTAATAACTAGAAGTAAACTCGTAAGTATAATCTTTACTTTGCATTAGTATAATACTCTCCACCATTATTTTGACCTGAACTAAGTTCTAAGTCGACTTTGGTACTTAGACATTACTCCCTGTGGATTCGACCTTGAAACCACTATACTACCGTTGACCCGATACTCTGTCGGTTAAGGTTAGCGGTTAAGTTATTCTGCTATCATACACCAACAGGTCTCGGAATGAAATAAAAGGAACTTGTCGAGGAAAATCAAAGTCTGCATTATTCAAACAGAGGTTATTTCAAGATTGAAAAAGGGGATAGGGTTTTTCCTCATAACTATGTAAGGGAAAAATCAAAAGTTTGAAAAAGTAAGCGATAAACAAGTTTTCAAATGAAGGGGAAAAGACACTTAAGAATTTTTGGATAAAGTTTGGCTTCAAAGAATTAACTCAAACTTTCAAAATGAAGTGTGAAAGATCATTGATGATCCAATTCAAAGTTTCAAGGTTGCACTACTCGAGAGGAATAGTACACTGCCGGGGAAATAAGGGCTCAAGGTATTCCTCATGTGGGAAAAAAATTAAGACAAAATAGACTTTCAACTAGTATGACAAAATTGAAATAGAAACGAAAAAATAGAAGATGGAATATCAAAAGGTGTATCTGGCGGTTCATGGCTCTAAATGGCCTAAAAGAGAGTTAAAACTGAAGGGTACAAGGCACATTAATCTGAATTGGAAATCAGTAGTTTAGGAATTCAAAAGTTGATTGGCTAAATAGGATCAGAAGGCACCTTGGCAAAGACTACCTTTTGCTTGAAACTGGTTTAGCATAAATTGCTAGAAGGCTAAAGATAGGTAACTGAAGACGGATGTCAATGTAGGATTAAAGATCCAACAGGTAAGAAGATGAGATGCATACCTTGAAAGAACAAGTAGCATTAGATGGAAAGATTACAAAATCAACACTACCCTTAGGAGGGAAGCTGAAAATAAACACAAGTGAAAAGAATCATCTGACATTAAAAGGTTCAGTCAAATTTGTACTTGAAAAGAAGAATGGAGGTGCAACAATGTAGAGTTAGAGGGAACTTGTTCCTTGATTTGACAAGTAAGGAAGCATGGATTTGTTCAAAAGAAATGCCTATGGGAGATATATTTCTTAGGTAATTCAAAACAACAAGTGAAGAGGATTTGTTGAGCTTAAAGATCTCAAGTGAGGGATTACATGAGAAATAATTACAAAAGGGCATGAAAAGGGTCTGAACATCAAACATGGCATGCTGGAGGATAGTCTTGGTTCTTGTTTTATAACTGCAAAAGAAACAACAATGTTAACTTTACAAACATTCTACCATGAGACATATCCTAGGGAAAGATCGCTTCGGAAACCTTCTAAGACATAACACCCGTAACTTGCTACACACTTAGCCCAAACCTCAGTCAAAGAGGAGAGGATCCCTTTTTGGTGGCTGTGTACGATATTTACTCTGGATATGACATTATCAATTTGTACAGCCCACACAAAAAGGAATTTGAGCACGATCAAAAGAGATAATATTTAGATACCGGATTTTCCTACGTGACATAAAATATTAGAATTTTTGGATGAGAGTGAGTTAATAAAAAACAATTACTTTTGCCGATTACACAAGTTGTCAGAATTTTGTGATTAATAAACATTGATTTAAATTGCAGATTAATATCAAACATAAAGGAATTTGAACTTGATTCCAAAATAAAAGTTGTAGATAAAATTGTTGTCTGCAACATATCAAAAATTCAGGTCATTTGAAGATGTTTAACCTGTTCAAAACAGAAGGAGAAGTGAAGGTGCTGCTGCAGATTTTCTGGAGAGAGTGTCCGGTAATAACATGGATTTTCTGAACAATCCATAAAGATTATCGAATCAATGTAAAAAGAGAAATTGTAGAAAACACAGTGGTCTATCTTGCTGAAAATTTTCGGAATTTTTGGATCAGGGGAAATAGCTTTACATGAAGGGAAAACACGGAAACAGAAAGCATTGACTCGTGTTGGATAGAGCCAATCACGGGGATGATATAACTATGTGTCAAAGGAAGAAACGTTTAACACTAATAATTGAAACGAGTAAGAAGTACATGGAAAGGGTAAATTTACATATGGAGTTCATGTGGAACCCATATCGAGCAAAGCAAGGCCAAGAATTTTGGTAAACATAAACCAAGCGATAGCGAAAACATAAACCAAGTGATAGCGAAAACAGAAAGCGGAGGATTTGTTGAGTCGGGTCTTTAAACAAAAAGTTGTATGTACTAAAACATCTTGTAGGGAATGCATTGAGGGTAATCACTAGGATGCAAAAGTGTGTTGCCCCGAAATAGCTAAACAGGATATAGTTGGAAGGATATGCAATTGTCAGTTCAAATAGTTCAAAAGATGAGAAACTTATTTTCCTTAAATCAAGCATTTGACACGATGAAAACATCTTAAAGAAAATAAGGCACACCAAAGAATGTACACACTTGGAAAACAAAACTTCGTAATAAGGGAACTTTTACTTAGTTTCAGAAGTTTCAAATGGTGAATTTAACTAGAACATGGGTTCAATTAGTATGGATGGGGAAACATTTGAAATCGGGATAACCAAGTAGGAAACTAGATGATTATAAAAGAGAACCTTATAGATGAAGACATAAGATTGTAAAATCACCACGCAATCGTTTCTTGCCATCGAGGAGCACTATAACGACAACACCTCGTCTCTACCTACCAAACTTCTTATCCAGGGTAACAACTAGCTTAAGAATCAGATAAATCAAAGTATTCTCATCTCCTATAACCTACTACACCATAACTTACAGGGTGAAAGAAAGACATCTATCATTCCTTCACCAGAGGACTTAAATGGTTTTGAGAAATTTAGGTGCATACATAAGTCATGAAATAATTGATTTGCACAAAACAAACTGAACTAATTTTGAACATGAGGCAAAGAGAATATTTGTGAGTATGTAAGTTTTACATATGATGCTCAAAAATCAAAAATCTTAGGAAGCCATAGGTCGGTCAAAATAATTTTTTTCATCTACTGCTGTAAGCTGTCAAAAAATTTCAGAACTTCATCAACTGTCGTGTGTTGCAGATTGTGCTCAGACCAAAACGAATTTGCACTTGGTTCCAAAACAAAATTATAGTGCAGGATGTTTTCTACAACATATCAAAAATACAAGTCATTTGGAGGTGTTTAGCTTATTCAAAACAGAATGATAAGTAAGAGTACAGCTGCAGAATTTTCTGAACAGAGTTCCCCTCCTTGTTAAACAATTTGTGAACAATCCATATTGAAAACTAAATTGATATAAAGAGAGAAATTGTAGATAAGACAAATTTATAAGTGGCTGAAAATTTACAGAATTCTTGGAACAAAAAAATGATATAACATGACATGTAGAAACGTGAACAAAATCGTTTACTCGTTTTGCATAACACCAAGTTACAAGGAAGTGATTTGAACCAAATGTAGCATTACAAAAGTATTAAAACCACAAAAAGAAAGAACATTAGAGAAAGATCCAAAGATTCCAAAAGGAAAGAGGGATCCTATTAAGGGTTCTCGAAAGGAACAAAACATAAGAGGATCACATAAGAGATGTGAGCTTAAAACTCAACCTAACTTTCAGCTAAGGAGACTTTTCACTTGCTCCTAGTGCAACTTAACCACGGCCTAAGGATTCCTAATCCTACGAGAATTTACCACCAAGATCAAGAGAGATCATAAATGTTCTAAAAGGTCTAAAGAGATCCTATCTTAGAGGGAAGAAGCCTAGGAAAAAAACGACGCTTCGCTCTGAAACCAACTGTAATGCCCCACTCCCGGATACCGAGACCTTATCCGGAAGAGAAACGTTCGGCGCGTATAGCATTAAATAAATATAATATTATACGCCAGCCTCTACGTCATCGTGTCAAAATAAAGCAAACAGAAGCTAAAAAGACTCGGGTAAAAAACATAAATGCTACTATGAATAGAAATTAACCATACTAAAGATTGATAGTTAAATTGCAACGACGAAAAAGCCAAAGACTTATACAATACGAGGTCTTAAAAGTACCAACCAAACTTACTAAGATCTTAGAAGTAGAAGTACAACAAGTCCAAGAAAAGGAATACAACTAGTCTAGTACTTAGTAAAAGTGAGAAGCTAATGAATAACTAAGTTCTACAACAAAAGGTTCATTATTATTTCCAGGTTATCTTTATGAGACCGACTCAATCTAGGGTTCACTCCATGTCCATCAACATGTCATGGCTATACGTTTCTAACTTAGCTTATCTTGGTTACATCAATAATGAAGGGCGCTGTGCACGGCGTTCATCAGCCTGAAGATATACTTGCTAACTAACGGTGATTAGCACCGATTAGCTCCGGGGTCTCCCCGGTATGCGTATACGTTCGATGAATTTCCTCCACTACCCTTCAGCCTTTTGAGACAGTAGCGTTGTTCACCTTTTATGAACGTATCACATCGCCGATATGAAATAGTACCTAACCGAGAATAGGTGACGTTTTATCTTTTACTATCACATATGTAAGTTTATTATCGTGTATTAACTAGCCACCTACATGTTTTCAAGTAAGCCCCCTCACATACACTACTCTCTTTCCTAGACCACTAGACATGGACAAGGCCTAACAATTACACAGACATTGATGAACTCTAGTTCATCAAAGCACAAGCCCTTTCATGCTATTCCGACGGATCCGAACTTCAACTCCCTTTAAGAGTACATTCGGTGCCGAAACTAAACGAATTGGAAGCTCAATCGAAGCTTGTTAAGGTTTAATTAATGTTATAAGACCAAAGGATAACAATTAGAACGTATTACAAAACCCTAAAACACGATTTTCTACACTAAATCGATTCCTAACCCAAACCAAACACGTTTATCAACAAATTACTCAGAAAAAACAGCAGTAGATGAACTCAACTCAAATATACCAAAAATATCACATCTCATTAATTACAACTTAGCATGAATTCAATCACCAAACCAAAACTCACCGGAACTCAACCTAATTATAAAACTATAATTACTCATTAAGAAGTGACTCTTACCTTATTTCCAGCAAAACCGATCCAAAACCTTCAAGAAAAAGCTGAACTTCTAAGCCTTCAACTTGTAACCTAATTGATCAACAGGTAAACCTAAAAATCCTATGTTTCTTGAAATCCCGAATTGAAAAAGTGTGTAAAACTGAGTATTACCTGAATTAAATGCTGTAAAACTATTTTTAGAACAATCTACACTCTAAAAAGATCATTTTGACTACTAATGGCTGCGAAACAGAGCTACGGATTAAAAGATATGAATTTTTGAAAAAACGAACTCGATGATTACGAAAAACTAGGGCTAAACTGAAAACTTACGGAATAAGGATATTTTATTTTCCAAAGTTGCGTCTCGTCGCGGTGGTCACTTTTCTCTCCTGCGGCATCTTGAATAGATGAACGGATTGGCTCTGCGATTGGAGTTTACGTTCTCACTTTTTTTCTGAAAACTCTGCGTCTGTTTCTCCCTAGCTTGTGTCGTCCTCTCTTTTTTTTTCTTCAGAATATGCGTATGAAATAAAAGAGGGATTTTGGGGATTATTTCCTTTAAATAGTTATTAATTAAATCCTTTTTAACTAATAACTAAATCCTTTAATTAAATCCTTTTTAATTAAATAAATAGGACAATTAATAATTTGTCATACCAAAAATACCCAATTACTACTTTGCCCTTTCTGAAATGTCGGTATGTTACATATTACATCCGAACGTTCCTTTACCGGATAATGACTCGGTATTATTAACTAATGCGAAGTAACCAATGCATTACCATCCAATAATGTCATACAAAGATAAGATAAATCAAGTTGGCCATGCAAAAAGGTGGTCATGCAAAAGACTCTCTTAGGCAATTCTTCAAACACCTTGCAGATAATTGCGGAAATTAGAAGATAAATTCAAATTTTGAATAAAATACATGTGATTGGAGTCATAAGGTCGAATGGAGAGATAAGGTTGATTAAATCACAGGCTCAGCCGCAAACAAAGTCCTACATCAGATCAAACTGGAAGTGATTAGCGTTCAAGAGTCCAAAAGCATATCTATTCCCTTTCATCTGTGTTAAGATAGTTCTTTTGTGTTTTAGGATAAAGATACATTTATCTCTTTCACAACTATATTCTTTTGCTATTTATTCAAGACCTATGGCAACGAGTAATGTACAGAAAAATAACACACTAGTTCATTCAATAAAATCAAAGTTTTTCTTTCGGTCTTTATTCAATATTTTCTCATGGTATCGGAGCCTAGTGGTGTCTAACCACATAATCATACACCATATTTTACAGATCACAAAAAAACAACCTATAATCATCATGTCAAGCTTGTCCCTTAACGCCTCCGGGCCATATCTTTAAAACTCACCTCCAAGAATTACCCTCTATGGAGGGAGCAAGCATTAGCCCTGGTAGAGAGCCAAGATCTTATAGATCACTTGGAAAAAGGAGCATCTGTACCTGCAGAGTTCATCACATCAGCATCAGAAGGAGGATCAACCACACAAACATCAAATCCAGAATATGTGAAGTGGAAGAAAGCTAATAGATTTCTGAGGGGGTGGTTGCCTGGATCCCACTCAGAAGAATCATTTGGACTTGTTATTGGACTTAGTTCTGCCCTAGCTATATGGGATACACTGAAATTAGCATATGCACAAGATTCTCAGGAACGAGAATTCAATCTAAAGAAGCAAATTACATACCTAAGAAAGGATGAGGACAAGAGCATCAATGAACACATTCAACAATTCAAAGGATTATGTGACAGTCTAGCTGCAATTGGAAAACCAGTTCAAGATTCAGAGAAGGTTTACTACCTTCTAACAAGCCTTGGCCCTCAATATGAAACATTTACCACCACAACGCTCAAACCTCCTAGACCTACCTACACTGAACTAGTATCTCAATTGCAAAATCTGGATCAAAGGAGGACATGGTTTTTAGTCAAAGGATCAGAAGGATAGTCCCTCACTCAAATGGCCTTTTATGGACAAAGACCACATCAAAGAGTTGAAAACTCCTCCAGATTTACCTCGAGAGGCAGAGGATCACAGGCCCAACAAACAACAGGAGCACCATCACAATGTGGACAAAAGAAGATTTTCATAAGAATGTCTAAGTCAGAGAGAGATCAGTACAAAGATGAAACATGTCAGCACTGTGGGATACCTGGTCACATTGACAAGATCTGTTGGTGGAATCCCAAGGCACAAGATGATAACACTCCACAGGCTCTGTCAGCTCTTACATTGGACAACACCATAGCCGATACTGAATGGATCATAGACACAGGAGCATCCAACCATATGACAGGTAACCCTTCTATACTGCATAATTTGATTCCTTATGAAGGAAAAGACTCAGTTATAATAGGAAATTGTTCAAAACTTGCAATAACAGGCATAGAAGAATTACACATAACAAATTATCCCAATCCAATAGTTATTAAAAAAAGTGCTTTCAGTACGTACTATGAAAAAGAATCTTCCGTCCATAAGTCATTTATTATGCAGACTGTTTCTTTAATAAAAAAAACTTGTGCTCTTAAGGAAAAGACAACTGGACAGGTACTGGTGGAGGGCTACCTTAAAGGGAACCTATATGTCATCCCAAGGACTCTGGAACTACACTTCTCTCAAAGATTTAAAGCATGCACCATTGAGTTGTGGCACCAAAGACTAAGGCATATACAATTTCAAACCATTCAAGTTTTGAAGAATAAAGGACTCATTGAGGAATTATGGCAAAATAAACAGGAACACCTGTGTCAAAGCTGTCAACTTAGCAAATTAAACCGGCTTCCTTTTGATAAATCAGAACATTCTTGTTCCAATATTTTCGATTTCATTCATTGTGATTTGTGGGGGCCAACCCCTGTTCAATATTTAGGGCATTTTAGATACTATGCAAGTTTTATTGATGATTATTCAAAATATGTGTGGTTGATTCCTTTAAAACACAAATCTGATTTCTTTGATGTACTCATAGCATTTGAAAACTATGTGCTCAAACAATTTAATCAACATATAAAAAAGTTTCACACAGATGGAGGGGGTGAATTCATACACAAATCCCTAGGCACTCACCTCACACACCAAGGCATTGTGCACTTGATCTCTTGTCCACATACCCCAGAACGGTTAGGTTTGATTGAAAGAAGGCATAGAACCATTAGAGAACTTGGCCTCACTAAGTTATTTCACAGTAGGGTACCCTTGTCCTTGTGGGTAGAAGCTTTTTCTACGGTAGTGTATGTCATGAACAGAGTTCCCACTACTACCCTTCAGTCAGACTCCCCATTCCAAAGACATTTTCACAAACAACCAGACTACTCTAGTTTTAGGGTCTTTGGTTCCAAGTGCTGTCCATACACATGGGACACCAAAAAACATAAATTTGACCCAAAAACCTTGCCTTGTGTCTTTGTTGTCTATAGCAACCAACATAAGGGATATAAATGTTTTCACCCCTACCAAAAGATTCTACATCTCTAGGCATGCGTCCTTTGATGAAACACAATTTCCATTCCACAACAGATCTGTACCCACCAACACCACACACGTTCTGAATCTTATTGATCCCTGGCTTCCTACAACTAGCCCAGCCACTTGTGGAAGCTCCCCAACGTCCTATGTCCCAGCATTACCTCGGAAAGAGCCCATGCCTATAGAAGAATGTAGCCCTAACATTCCTATACATGACCATGTTAGTCCTGAACCTACCTCACAAGAACCCATTCTATTCCCAATGCCTCACCAGAAACACCAAGATCCTCAAAGACATGCCAACTCCCACATCAGATCAACACAACTCTACAGATACCACTCTTTTAGATTCAACCACATCCCCTACTAGCCCACCTACTACTCCTGATACCCCACATACACATTCCATGACCACCAAAGGACAACAAAAAATATTCAAACCTAACCCCAAATATGCCTTGACTGTATCCTACTCTACCATTCCCAAAGAACCTAAATCAGTCAAATCAGCTCTCAAACATGAAATATGGAGAGCTGCAATGCAAGAGGAACTTGATGCCCTTGCTCAAAATCAGACTTGGGAACTAGTCCCTAGACAACCCTACATGCATGTGATTGGCTGCAAATGGGTGTTTAAAGCCAAAATTACACCCCAAGGCATGCTAGAAAGGGTGAAGGAAAGACTTGTAGCCAAGGGCTACAGTCAAATTGATGGCCTAGACTACACAGAAACCTTCTCCCCAGTTGTTAGACCTAGCAGCATAAGAATCCTATTGTGAATTGTTCTTGCTTATCAATTGCCTAGAAAACAGTTAGATGTGAAAAATGCTTATTTACATGGCTATATTTCAGAATCAATCTACATGGAACAGCCACCAGGTATGACTAATCCTCAATACTCTTCCCATGTCTGTAAGATAATAAGAGCACAATATGGGTTAAAATAGGCCCCTAGGGCTTGGTTTGACAAATTTAGTGCCTTTTTACTATAGTACGGGTTTGTTTGTAGTCTTTTAGATCCTTCTTTATTTTATTGTCATACTAATAAAGGCACACTAGTGCTATTACTTTATGTAGATGACATGCTCATTACAGTATCTAATGCCCAACTTCTGCAATCTCTAGTACATCTTCTCAGTCAAGAATTCCACATGAAAGGCTTGGGATCTGTGCATCATTTTTTAGGTGTGGAAATTCATCAGACATCTACTGGCCTGCACCTAAGTCAAGCACACTATGCAACAAGCATTCTTGATAAAGCAGGAATGACAGAGTGTAAACCTATGAGAACACCCATGGAGACCAAACTCAAAAACAAGGAAGATTCCCCAATATATGCAGATGTCATATTTTTCAGAAGTCTCATTAGTGCACTTCAATATCTAACCTTTACAAGGCCGGATATCTCTTTTGTAGTCAACCATCTCTCTCAGTTTCTACAAAACCCTACTCAAGCACACATGCAGAGAGCACACATGCTTCTCAAATATGTCAAGGGGTCTATCTCACTTGGCATTTCCCTCACAGCTTCCTCAGATCTCAGACTTATTGCCTACTCCGATGCAGATTGGGCAGGTTGCCCTCTCACCGAAGATCGATCACCACCGGTTCATCAGACTTTCTTGGTCCTAATATCATCTCTTGGTGTGCCAAGAAATAGCCAACTATATCCAGATCCAGCTCAGAAGAATAATACAGAGCCATGGCCCATACAGCAGCAGAATTGACATGGCTTACTTATATCCTCAAAGAACTGAAGGTTTCCACTCCAACTACACCAGTCTTATACTGTGATAACCTAAGTGCCCTCTATATGACAGTCAATCCAGTCTTTCATGCCAGAAGCAAACACATTGAACTAGACTATCACTATGTCAGGGAACAGGTTGCTAGAGGACTCTTGGTCACTAAACATATTCCAGCTGCAGCTCAGACAACTGACAGTTTTACAAAATATGTTCCCAGACTGATTTTCCAGTATATCAGACCCAAACTTGCCTTGTTGCCTCACCTTAGCCTAGTTTGAGGGGGGTATTAACTAATGCAGAAGTAACCAATGCATTACCATCCAATAATGTCATACAACATAAGATAAATCAAGTTGGCCATGCAAAAAAGGTGGTCATGGAAAAGACTCTCTCAGGCAATTCATCAAACACCTTGCAGATAATTGCGGAAATTGGAAGATAAATTCAAATTTTGAATAAAATACATGTGATTGGAGTCATAAGATCGAATGAAGAGATAAGGTTGATTAAATCACAGGTTCACCAGCAGACAGAATCCTACATCAGATTAAACTGGAAGTGATTAGCGTTCAAGAGTCCAAAAACATATCTATTCCCTTTCATTTGTGTTAAGATAGTTTTTTTGTGTTTTAGGATAATGATACAATTATCTCTATCACAGCTATATTCTTTTGCTATATATTCAAGACCTATGGCAACCAGTAATGTACAGAAAAATAATACACTAGTTCATTCAATAAAATCAAAGTTTTTCTTCCAGTCTTTATCCAATTTTTTCTCAGGTATACGTGACATGGACATTATAGTGATATTGGAGTAATTGACTGTTCTGAAATGATAAATTGTGGTCTCAATATCTGGACCGGTTAAATCCTGTAATATAGTAATCATTATAACTAAAGTGAAATGATATTAATGATATTTGTAGCTGATTGACTGAATAACTGAAATGAAATGAATGCAAACAGATTCAAAGCTAAGTACTACACCTTCGTAATACTCAAAAAAGTGAGAGCCCCTTTAAAAGTAAGTTCCGGAGGGATAGACTCTTGAAAATGTAAGCCTAAAAGGAATATGCACGTCTTCGGTAATCCCTCGATTGCGAGGAAATGTATAATATTACTAACTAAAAACTGGCATCTTGACGTATGTATGTGGTCCGGTGATGATCTGGCTTTCTGATTTGTGTTCGTGTTTTATTGTTTTATACTAATATCTTTCATTTTTGGTGGGGAAAAATTTCACTTAATATGTTAAATCACTTAATATGTATGAATTGAAACCATAATGAATTGACATAGCCGGCCGGTATTTTGCAGGCTTAAACGAGAAGTCGTTAGGGAAGATTAGGGCAATATACCTTACAAATAATAATAATAATATGCACCCAACAACAAACAGTTATATTTCAACAACAAACAGAAGTTGAGATAATCTCCACATATTCTAAATCAATAATATAATATCCAATCCAAGTTTTGACAAATCGCAGGTATATACCAAACTAACAACAGCCAATCATATCTACAAATAATATAATAATAATAAAATAGCACTCGTTTGTTTGCGACTTTGCCAAGTTCCAAACTTAGAAAATAAGTATATATATACATGCATAATCAGCCCCAAAAATATCAGCCACCTTTCAATTAGTCATATCGTGCAGCATTTGAAAGAAGAATACAAAATTACATCTAGCATGGCTAATCGAGCTCTGATACTTAGCTTTCTTCAGAATCAGTTTTTGCTACTGATTTTTCTCTTAACTTCCCTATTTTCTTCACTCAGCTATGCCTATGCAGCACCCACTGGCGGCAAGTGGGATCTGCTGCTTCCCAACATAGGCATTGCAGCTATGCACGTTCAACTTCTCAACAATGACAAAGTCGTCATTTTCGATAGAACAGATTTTGGCCTATCCAACATCTCCTTGCCTAACGGCCAATGCCGAAACGACCCCAAAGATTTTGCCGTGCCAATCGACTGCACTGCACATTCTGTGGAATATGATGTTTCAACAAACACTGTACGCCCGCTTACGGTTCTTACGGATACTTGGTGCTCCTCTGGAGGCGTCATGCCAAACGGCACGTTGGTTCAAACCGGTGGATTTAATGACGGGGACAGTGCTGTTAGGTTTTTCTCCCCGTGCTCAGCTGGTTCATGCGACTGGCTGGAATTTCAAAATGCCCTATTTCAAAGAAGATGGTATGCAACCAATCACATACTTCCAGATGGCCGACAAATAATTGTGGGTGGTACGTGGACATTTACTTATGAGTTTTATCCCAAATCAGCAGGCGATACACAAGCGATTTATCTGCCTTTTCTTGAGCAAACCCACGACGGAGGTATCGAGAACAACTTGTATCCATTTATCTTTCTCAACCCGGATGGAAATTTGTTCATTTTCGCGAATAATCAATCTATATTGTTTGATTATAAGAACAATGTGGTCGTGAAAACATTCCTCAAATTCCTGTGGTGATCCAAGAAACTATCCCAAAGACAGTCTGCAGCTCTCTTACCATTAAGGAACCTTCAAGGAGCAGCCACTGCAATGAAGTTCTCATTTGCGGCGGTGCACCGAAAGGTGCTTATGACAACGCAAAGAATGGTAAATTTGTGCAGAGCATTGAATACTTGCGGTAGAATTAAGATCTCTCGATCAAAATCCTCAATGGATAATGGAGACCATGCCCATGCCTAGGTCATGGGTGACATGGAAATCTTGCCCAATGGTAATATACTCATCATAAATGGGGCGTCTCTTTGGTATTGCCGGATGGGAACTAGGCCGAAACCCGGTTCTAAATCCAGTCATATACCGACCCAATCTGCCGAGTGGATCTAGATTTGAAATCCAAAATGCTTCAAGTATACCTAGAATGTATCATTCGACAAAGAATTTTACTTGAGACGGAAGAGTTTTAGTCGGAGGCAAAGAATCCGCATGAAGGGTACATCTTCACCTGAGCTCTATTTCCAACGAGTTTGAGACTAGAAGCCTTTTTCCCCTCTTATTTGTATCCGAGTTTTGATCATATGCGTCCGAATATTATCTTTCCTATTTCTCGAGACCCAAGTTACATATAGACAAAAATTGAAAATCCAATTTAAAGTATCTGGATTCCTACGATGGAATCTCGTCACGGTAACCATGGTCTCACCGCTTTTACCACACATTCATTTTCTCGAGTCAAAGATTACTTTTTCTTGGAGGAGGTAATGTCAATATTGTTGGATGGTCAAAGTATCAAGTGGGTGTGACAATGCCTAGCACAAGCAACCTAGCACCATCAGGTTATTATTTACTATTCGTGGTTCATCAAGACATTCCTAGCAAAGGAATTTGGATCCATCTCCAATAATATGTATAATCAAGTAGAACATTTTGAGTTCGGATTCTTTGTCATTGTCTCATTATACCTTGTATATTGATTACTTTGTCTGTATGTTTGTTCTTGTGATAAACGCGTGACATATTCTTATTGATTATTAGATGCTAGTCTTACCTTGTGCATTCTCGTGTTTTTTTAAATAAATTTTGTACAACTCATAAATTGTATGCCAACATCCACACTTCATAATGTTTCTCCTCTTGAAAAATTGTTTTTCACTCCTCTGCCTTATATCTATTTCAAGGTTTAATTTTGGATCTAGACTCTACAATAGAAGTCGAGTACATTACGGCCTTAGAGGCGGCAATTGAAGCGATTTGGATGAGGCTTATTACTGAGTTTGGTGTGGTTCTATCAATTGTGTGTGAGTTAATAAAAACAACGAAGGAGGTTAACTGCACATAGACGTCTACTATCCTTTCAATGGAAGTAGATAAGGTTAGAAGATTGCACCCGTAGCTAAAACTGAATTAGAAACATGTGTTCTGGTTAAATCGGGAAATACGGGGAAATATAGACATAAAGATTAATCACACCAAGTTAGGAGATTGGTGAGGAGGGATATACCAATTACTTTTATGTCTTTATGTTGATCTAGGGACCGTATATGTCTTCTTAGTTGGATTTGTGAACTATTATCTATGTTGAATCGTATCTGTGGGATCGACCTTGACTCGCACTTACTATACTGCGATTGACCTAGTACTCTTGCTAGTATTTCGTGAGTAGAGTGACTGACACCGCGGATCAGTAAGAAAAAACAAAAAAACAAAACAGATTCTTTCCAAAAAGATGAAGCTTAAACGTTTGATCTTCTTCTCCCTCTCGCTGCTTGATCTTGATTCATCTATATCACTGACAATTATGCTATTTTGATAACAAAATGGTCACAACACATTTTACACCATTGAACATGGTGTATGACTAATTGATAGTTGAAGATTCCATCATAATCAATGATTTAAGATGTATTGTGTTTATTTTGGTGTTGAAACAAGATTTTCCTTAGCTTTAATCTTGGTATAAATGTTGCGAATCCTTTTCAACGAGAAATGATATCTTTATATCGCTGACAATTAATGGCATTTTTGTTAGGAAAGAATGGAATGGTTTTTCTTTCCATTACAGTTTTTGTGTATGATTATGAGGTATTTGAATGAAAATGCCAAAAATGGATGGAATGTGATGGAATAAACTGAAAATCGTCAATACAAATGGGTGATTAGGTAAGAGCGGTAGGTGGAAGTGTAGGGTAGGGTAGGTGATGGAGTAAGGTAGGTAGGATGGGTTAAGGTAAGGTCGGGTAGGTAGTGGGGTAAGGTAGGTAAGATGTGTAGGGTAGAATAAGGTGAGATAGGGTAGGTAGGATTGGGTGGTGGGTAGGTAGGATATGGTGAGGTGGTGGGTAAGTAGGGTAAGGTAGGGGTAAATTATGATAGGGTGTGGTAGGGTTAGGTAGCTGAGTGAAAACGTAGGTTGGGGTGTTAGGATAGGGTTGGGCTAGGTAGGAAGGGTGGAGTAGGGTATGTGGTTAAGGTAAGGTAAGGTGGGGTAAGGTTGGTAGGGTGAGTAAGATATGGTGGGGTGAGATTAGGTATGTTAGGATGAGGTGGTGGGTGGGTAGGGTAGAGATGGGGTGAAATAAGGTAAGGTTAGGTTGGTGAGTGAAGAGGTATGTTGGGGTGGTAGGGTAAGATAGGGCATGGTAGGTAGAGAAGTAGGGTGCGGTGTGGTAATATAGGGTGAGGCGAGCTATGGGATGGAATGGGGTGAGGTGGCGTAGATTAGGTAGGTTTGGTTAAGTATAGTTAGGTATTTGCGGTAGGGTAGGGGTAAGGTGGTTAGGATAATATGAGGTAGGTGGGTGGTAGAGTTGGTTGGGGTAGTGAGATAGGGTAGGGTGGGTAAAGAGAAAAGGTGCGGTGGGGTGATTAGGAAGACGTGTGGTGCGTATGGAATGGTGAGAATAGTAGGATGCACCTCAAGGTGCTGCCGAGGTGCGAAGCGAGTGTAGCGATAACGAAGCGAGTTATTATAAGCCACTCGAACGTATGTGAGAGGAACTGAGGGACCTTCTCGAGCACAGGATAGGTAATTTAGATATACAAAAACCTAAGAAGAAGAATACTAAGAACTCGCGTAAGAAACCACCATAACAGACACTATAGTTATAGTAGAGTGGTGTGGAATGGTAAAATGGATTGTGGGGTAGGGCTACCCCACCTAGCCCCACTCTTCTACCATATCATGCCTTATTAACTATATCATACCCTCCCCACCCAACATTAATCCACTATCATAATCTACTCATCAATCAATGTGTCATCTTCTATATAATTTATTTTATTACATTCTGTCACATCAAAACACAGTAATGAAATGAATTTAGTTAATTCAATCTCATTATATTCATATTATTTTATTCCATTTCATTTGATTTCATTCCTGCATGACAAACATACCATAAGGATATCGTTACGTCGACAATAAAATAAACACATCACATGTCACACTCTATGACAAATTAAACTAAAATTTGGAGCATCAAAATTAGTTATGGAATATTGTAAAATATTATCAAAAGAATTTTAAATTAAAATAGGGTAAAAGACCTTTTGGCCTCCTGTGGTTTGTCAATTAAAGCTTTTGTCCCTCGTGTTTTAAAAATATATAGTTCACATCCCAGGGTTTTAAACAAACCATCAACTCTAAATTCAGAAAAATATAAGAGAATATTTCGTCGGAATATTTCCTTTTTAAATAATATACCATTTTAGCCATCAGTCTTATATTTCTCTTTTTATTTTTATTTTATTTATTAAATTACCTAACTCTTTTTACGTATTCTATTTTCCAAAAATTGTAATTGCAAGAACGGGAAGAACCGAGGAACGACGACAGACGACAAGGGTTTCCATGGGCTGCAATTTCCGGCGAAAGTGACTTCCGACCGCGATTTGCTCTTTATTCCGGCAAGGTAACTGATTTGGTCCTTTTTCCCGCCAGGTTGTTGGACAAAGAGAGGTCGACCATCTCCAATGGAGAGGTTTATAAAAAAAAAGCTTTTGGAAAGGGTTTTTACCATTGGGAGCTGCTGAGTCAGAAATTGGAAAATCAGGTCGTGTCAGACCTGACACTTGAAAATCAGGTTGTGCCTTTTCTGACATGAAAATTATGGTAAACGTAGAGATATCTACGTTCAGACGTAGAGAAATATAAGTAACATAAAACGTTGCACTTGATCTTTCCTCACGCTTTAACGTAGATGTTCTACGCTCCAACGTAGATTTTCTACGCTCAAACGTAGATAAACTACGTTTAAACGTAGGGAATCCAAAGGTTAATTTTTGAAATTTATATACGTCTGAACGTAGATATATCTACGTCTGAACGTAGATATATCTACGTTTAAACGTAGGTGTCAATATGTTTAAACGGTTCACATACTTGTCCTTCATAATCTCGCATAATCCTTAATCTTCTTTCTTTCTATCATATTTCAAATTCTGAGTGGCGATTTTTGGCGATTTTGGCAAGAAATTCTGATAGAGCAATTTCACAATTTCACAATCTCTCAAGTGCAATGGCGGTTGAAAGCGAAAGGGTATGTATTTTCCCTAATATTCTTTTATAGTATATCATATTAATTTCACTTTAGCATGTGCTTGTTATTTCCGAATATTTATTGTAGAGTGGTTTGTGGTGGTCCTTGATAATCATTATATTGATTTTGATTGTATGATTTGTCGCTTTCCGGGTTTAAGATGGGTTTTTGTATGAAGGTTCATACGCTTGGGACGTATGAAGTATTATTATACGTTTGGGCGTAGAAATACAGTCTCTACGCCTGAACGTCGGATTATCTTCAGATCGTGAGATCTGCAGTCTCTACGCCCGAACGTAAGGTTTTTACGCTTGGGCGTAGAGACTGCAGATCTCTACGCCTGAGCGTGATTTGTCTACGTTTTGACGTAGAAACACTACGCTTGGACGTAAAAAACGCATATTTCTACTTTATATTGAATTTAATGTATATGTTTTTCAAATTGTTATTTGATTCGAATTAATGGGGCTAATTCTATTGAAATGAACTGTAATGATATGTATGATAGGTTTTTAAAAGTAAATTAATGTAAAATTATTAATATGTGAGAATATGTATGATAGTGTTATAATTTTTGATTTGATAATGTAGTGTAATTTATGATATTGAATTTGATAGAAAAATGGGAAATGGAAGCATGTGTATGGTGTTACATTGGGATTGATAATGTATATGTTGTTTGATTGTGATTTATGTTTGCTTTCATTGTAAGGTAGCACGATAGTAGTATTGCTAATGACCTAATTATGCCCTTGAAAGTATGGCTAACATGGGGAACAATAAAAATGCCCTTGAAATTATGGCTAACATGTATGTTAATTAAAAAATTGAACCAAACGACAAACTATTGTTGTTTGAAAATCCAAAAATCAATATCTCGGACTGAATTCCATGGTACGCCTCGGCCTGATGAGGTTCTTAGAATTGCATGCTTTCCCTAGGGTGTTTTCGATTCCTTCTGATCCGCTGTGTCATGCCTAAGCTCCAGGCTTTATATTGGGGCTCCTGGTAGGTAGCTCGTAGAAAATTTCATTAGGTCTGCTCAACAGAGCATCTTTTCCTGTCCCAGCAGCCTGGTAATCCTCAGCCGGAAGTGAGGCACCCTTTAGATTGAAAATATAAGGTCTGTTCCGCCGGCTCCGTACGGCCTTTGTTCTCCCTCGTCATCATCAAGTATTCTATGACGTGGTAAAAACCATATTATCTTCTTCTCTTACCCCCCTAACGTTACAAACAACAGAACACAACACAAAACAACGATGTTCCAAAAAACAAAAAGAGATGATAAGACATTTCGTGTGTATATATATGTATATATATATATATATGTGTGTATATATATGTATACATATGTGTCTATATATGTGTCCATACTTATACACACACACACACACACACACACACACATATATATATAGTATATATCTATATGTGTATATATATATATACATATATATACACACATACATAGATATATATCTACATATATACATATTGGAGTAAATAAATACATATATGTATATGTTCATGTTGACAGTTGGTTGGCCCTCATGGTACTGATGTATACAAGGTAAGAGAAAATTTGACTTGGACCTTTAGAGGGAAAAGACCAAGCTCAAGCAACTTCTCGAGATCCACATGAGAAGGATCGGATTTGAAGACACGTTGAAATCAGGGTTTTTAAAATTTATTCAAATGTACGAGCACCGGCGCTTTTCCTTCAAAGTCCGCCAATATGTATGTTTCAAAGGCCATATATCCGAATATGCTTAATGAGTTGCGCTTAGATTCGGTAGTACGACTGCAAAGTTCGGTAGGAGGGAGTTTAGCATGATCACCGGTTTACCGTTTGGTGATCTCCTAGAAGATCCCCAACCTTATTCAAGGTGTTTTGAAGAGGGGACATACGGCCACATCCATTTTCCTAACAATAAACCGATAACCATACCGGATATTGAGAAGTGGTTATTGGATGAGCGGGAGCATCCTGAAGTTCTCCAACGCAGTAGGTTTAGTCTACCTAATTAACGGGATAATGATGGGTCACGATGAGACCAAGGGTACCCCGCTCGCTTTTTATTTGGTGGAGAATGTAGAAAGCATAAACGACTATCCATGGGGCACTTATTTGTGGGACCGGACTTTTAGAAAGATATGTCATTTGATGAACACATACAAGGAAAGTTCGTGAGGGCGTGGTGACCGTCATAGGGGTTATACATGCGTTCTGCTTTGGGCTTACGAGACCCTCCCGACATTCTGTCGTTCCATTCGTTATGCCACCCTCATAGCTCCTGATGCAGCTCCTCGGATGATGAGATGGAGTTGCAAAACTACCCCTCCGCAGTGGAAAGGATTATCGGCGAAGGCAAATAAGGTAATAAGCTTAATAAACATTGTTATTGTCTTTTAATTATATCCGGATTTGGTAAACATTTTGTTATTCTTAATTGTAATGAAATATACATTGTTCGCAGAGTCGTGTGATAGGGTATCTGACTGCAAGGGATGTTGATAGGCAGTTGATGCTAGGTAGGGGCATTCTGGATGCCGAGATTAACGAGCCGCCACGTGTGATCAATCGCCCTGCACTTATTGCACGTCCACACCCTAGACATGCATCCACTACACACAATGATCCACGACTGCTACACGCTAGCCATCACCCATGCTACACAACAATCACCCCTACTTCACGACCTCCTACTTCATCCTCTCATTCACATGCCACCACTTCACGGCGTGTGCACACACACTTCCTATGTTCGGATGCTGGGGCGGCGGAAGATGACCAATCTGATGAAGAGGACGAAGGCTCGCTGGCCTTTATAGAGCCGTGAGGAGAAGGATTGATAGTGGGTTGAATGAGCTTCGGGAGGAAATTCGCCAGGGTGGCTCGGTCGAAATGAGCATGGGGCGATACTTCTTGAACTCAAGGGGATGATGCAAACGTTGTTATCCAGAGATCGTAAAAAATTATATCATTGTCAAATTTTTTATGCGATAAATTTATTTGTTTGTATTATGATACTAACCTGGGCCACATTTTTTCCAGACTACCCTTCATCGGCATCCATCTCATCCACCTCCTCCATCTTCTCCACAGGAAAAAATTATATCATTGTCAAAATTTAGTTATATGTATTATGATACTAACTAAGACACATATTTTTCGAGACTACCCCTCATCGGCAACCATCTCCTCCACCTCCTTCACCTCCTCCATCTCCTCCACATGATACCTACCGGCTACACATGGTCGACATGATGATCGAAGCACTCGACGACCGTGACATTGACGCTCGGGTTTGATAAGATTCTTGCTTTGGAGTTTCCGAGCCCGTTGAAGAGGAGTGCATGGGGAGGATTTCGTAGACGATTTATTGGTGGGCGATCCTTATATGGATGCAGAGATCGGCGATGCTACGGCCTCTCATACTCCTCACGAGACTACACAACCTCTCAGCTCTCTCACGAGGCTACACCTCTCCTACTCCTCACGAGGCTACACCTCCGCTTCTCACGAGGCTACGACAGAGGCTCAAATTCGACCACCGACCAGGCATCGTCTCACGCTTGAAGATAGTAAGTAATTTGAATTTAAAATTCAAAACTATAGTAAGTTATTTAAATTATAATGTGAAAAAGTATATAAGTTGATCATTTATTGAATTTTGTGTAGGGGGTCCAAGTGAGAAACAATTGGGTAAACGCAAAAGGACGATGCTTCGATAGAAGATTGAGGACACGCTGATCGTGACCCGTCCACGTTATTTAACCGATGGGTCGCACATAGTCGATTTTCCGGAGATACCGTTGTGAGGTGGACACCGCGAAAAAAGTTTTCGGACGAGTTTGAAAACAAGTTCATCAAATGGTTCAATCAAGAAAATCCGCCCCAATTGAAATTCCCGTCGGGATGTCACCGGTTTCGCCGACTCTACCGCTTCCCAAGGCTTGGTGGACACGCTCCGCATGATCCACTTATGGAGTTGGAGGCTACGGTATATTCTTTTGACTTCACTTGCATATTTCTTATTTCATTATCTCTAACTTCAATTTTGAATACGTCAAGACGTGGATGCGTATATGGACTTGGTAGAACGCCAAATGGAATCATATCCAAAGATGCTTCACACCACATTCAGCCATTGCGTGCTCAGATTTTGCTTATTATTGCGGATCGGTTGATGCACTCACAAATACCGAAATTCCAAAGTGTTTGTGACTCAAGACTCTTCGTAAGTGGGATGAAAACATCATGTGATATACACTCCTGGGCCATTACTACATCTCACCGGGCAGCCGTGGAAGTGTCTATTCCCAATGGAAGGTTAGGTTGTTTGATTGTCATCGGGTCAAAAGTACAAGCCTGATGTGTAAGCCAAAGATCAATAGGTTGGGAGTTTCGTTTAGGAAAGTGTTCGAGACCGATGCACGATTATGTCAACTCCCAAAATGGTTGATCCGGCGAAGCCTCCTTTGGAAGTGAAAATAGTAGAAGGCGTACCACAAATGCCAATTCCGTAAGTGTTATAAACTTCTAACTATTTATCACATTATATACAATCTACACTATTCTGACACTATCCATTTTATACAGGGGTGATTGTGGGTTATACACGGCAAAATTCATTGAGCATTTGTTGCACAAGGAAGATTTTTCGCTCCTCCATCATAAGAACATGCCGTTGTTCCGAAAAAGTTTCAGTCCAACTTTTTAATCAAATAGTACAGTTGTAAACTAATTTGTATAAACATTGTTTTGGTGTATGTTAATTTTGGAATTTTTGGTGTATGTTAATTTTGGAAATTTTTGGTGTATGTTATATTTTTGGTATTTTGTTGTATGTTGGTAGCCATTTATATTTTTGGTGATGTTGTTTTGATGAGTATTCAATTTGTTTAAAAACAACTCAACTTAAAATGGATAATGATTGTTCTTTAAATATAAATGTATGGTCGCAACATTCCCTACGCTTGAACGTAGATAATGCAACATTCTCTACGCTCAAACGTGAGAATGTTGCATTCCCTACGTTCAAGCGTAGAGAATGTTGCATTATCTACGTTCAAACGTAGGGAATGTTGCATTCCCTACGTCCAAACGTAGCAAAGCAACATTATCTACGTTCAAACGTAGGTAATGCAACATTCTCTACGTTCAAATGTAGGGAATGCAAGTACTAGTGTGGTACATGCAATTATTGTTGTTGTACAAGTACGAGCCCTTTAAATGATTTCTTCAAACTACTCTTTTAAGTAGTGTAAAGAGAAGCACTTCTTCACCTTTCAATTTACACTTCTTCACCTTCACCTTTCAATTTACACTTCTTCACCTTCAAACTCTTTGAAATGGATAATGATCGTTTCTTTAAAGTTCTTGATGGTGGTTTCGCAACAAGTTTGGTATGTCATTATTAATTTATTTACTTTTATATCACTTGTATTATTATGATCAAACAAACGTGAAATGTTTCTTTTTTCATAGACACTACCTCCTCCGATACGTTAATAGGTTGAACGACACGAGGAACCTAGATAGGGCCGTTCTCAAAAGCCGATTAGGGACATGGGAAGTGAGAGTTGGAGCCACAGACAATGGAATTCTTCGTTTCTTTGGGGAAGGTTGGGAGGAGTATGTGGCGGCTCATTACTTGAATGAGAGGGAGTTTATAGTGTTTGAACACAGGGGGGATTTCATTTTCGACACTCTTCTTTATGATCACACTTCTTGTCAGAAGACTTTTTCTGAGACCGATGATGCAGATGATGATGATGCAGTGCGAGTAACCGAAATCCCCATTTTCGCATTTACGCCAAACTGGGTATTTTCACATGGTTGTTATTATGTGGTGAGATATTTAATATATTTTTAGTTATTTTCTTGTTTGATATTATTTTCCCCATTTTGAAAAAGTTTTTAAATTTGTTTGTGATTTGTAGAGTATTCCAAAGGCATTTATAGAACAAACGACATGTTGCGAAACAAGTCCGTGGAACTGCGAATTGCCACAGGGGAATCATGGCCTGCTAGAATTGTCTATATGGCAAATGAAAAAGTTCGTTTAAGCGGGTTGTATGATTTCATTACGGACAATGACCTAAATGCGGGAGATGAATGCGACTTTGAAGTCATTGATCAACCTATAGAAAATCACGTCGTGTTTAATGTGGTGATTACTAAATATTGAAGATCATTTATTTAGGCATCATCCTATCCTATTTATTGATCACCCTTAGTTTATTTAAGCGTCATCTTATTGTTAACTCAATGTATAGTTTACTCTTTTTTCTTGTGTGTAAACCCGTAATAATTATCATTAGTTTTATGAGAGGTAGTGTAACGCAAGACAAACTTGATACCGATTAATAACCGAATACAATCATTACTACAATCCATTAATAAAATACTATATAACAAAAATCAATAACAATCAATAACAATCCATTCTATACCACCATAACAAAATCAATAACAATCCATTCTAATAACAATCCTACCGGTATTATGCGTGCAACTAGCTCATTATGTCCTGGATGTTTACAGTTGCTACACACATTCGATGGCCTGGACGTTCCCATTCGGAAGGATTCTAGTGGTATTAATTCTACCTCTTCTTGGTGCTCCACCGCATCAAAGCATATCTCATATTAGGCACTCCGACTTTCATATTTCTTACCGACTGGAACATCCCAATCCTCTCTGTTAGGAATTGGATATATGCTAGCCATGTAAATCTCTTTGAAACATTCAGACCCTATAATACGGTGAACAGAGTTCGGGTGGACTAATTCTGCGTGATGCTGCGGCTGCTATAGCATGCGTACACGGTATTTCCATTTTCTGGAAATAACCACAATAACACTTCCGCTCTCTTAGATTTACCACCCCATGAAGCAAGTTATTTCCATGAATCTCAAATTCATCAGGGTTAACAGGCTTAACCCTGAACTTCCTTCTAGCAGTAATATTCGAAGCCACTATTTCATCGATCTCTGGTGCTAACATAGTCGCACACGATCAAGCGCCTTACATGCGCCGCCTATCATTATACCATCTCTGCAGTTGTAGCTCTAATGAATTCCAAGAGGCTAGAACAGGCCAAAGACGAGCTCCTCTAATCGCACAGCTTGAAACTTTCAGCGTAATTGCTTGTCATTAAGGCGTATCTTTTCCCGGGAAATTTGGCACGCGCCCGTTCAACACCTATTTCTTCAAGTTGTTTATATGCGCCAAGACATTGTGCCTTAATCGTATGAACTTTCGGAGAAATTCGGCCTCCGAGAATGCATAAATTTGTTTGATAGAATGTATCTTCACAAAACCGTGATCTTTCCATTTTTGGTCGATTGCCTTTTAAATGATGATAGCAAACACCATGATATGCATCGGAAATACTCGACCAACCGCATTTCTAATAGCCTGGTGTCCATCGGGAAATAAAGCTCAAGTTTTCATCATGGATACCTCCAATGGCCACCCTCAAATGTCTCATGAAATACCCCCATGAATCATTGCATTCTTTTTCAAAGAATACCGAAGGCTCAGGGAATAGGTGGTCACCGGCATCTACAAAGAACAACAATAAATAGTTGTCCGGAGAAACGGGTTTTGAGATGAGTTGCGTCACACACAAAAATAGTCGACAATAATTGAACCCACGACGGCTTGCTCCCAAAGACATGAAACAAGCTGGCCGAACCTTCCCGATTATCAAGTCGAAAGTCAATATAGGTCCTTCATTGGCATTACGCACCATCCACAAGTACGCAGGGTATCGCGTTGTAACACTCCGTCGGTGAACCTCTCACCATCATTCTCATCATCTCGTGAGCTCGGTATGCTTGGTCATAAGTCAACTGTACACTGTAAGTTGTGAGCATGTCCTCCATAATTTGTCTGGGCTTATACTCATTGCCGAGTTCTTCCATTTTCTGACTTAGCGGACTCGCAAATAACAATAGGTGTTGCTTGTCGATTGTCATTATCCGCGATTCGAGAGGCACAAGTATGGACATCATTCAACGTTGTGATCTCAAATGTACGTGTGACATCTGTATTCACCTTCACCCGCTTTATTCCTTACATGCCATTTGCATGTATCGTTAAGACATTTGTAATACAAGCAACGTGTGTCCGACCTACCCAATCTCATCTCGAAAATTGTTCGCAATCGCATACGATTTTATTTTCAAATTAAAATCTTCTTTTGAATCGTATTTCTTCCCAATGAACAATTCGTTCACGTCATTCATATGTAACGTACCAAAGGATAAACACCTCGGTAAATCATCATCTTCAAATGTGGGAATCCTCCATGAATAATCTTCTCGTCGCTTTGCCCTAGCATGTGCACCACGATTATTGTTGTCATCTCTGCCGGTTTGATCGGTTTGTATATGAGGTGCAAACGGAGAAGCCAAAAACTAGTTCTTGATCCACCAAACATATTATATGGTCGTTGGATGGGTGGAACACGACTACTTGAAGGTTGGTTAGGAGGATCTTTGAACGCGAATGGTGTGGTTGGCTGTTTATGACAATATTACGACTACTTGAAGGATGATTTGACAGATTATGACTTGGTCTTACTGGTTGATACCGAAACGGTTGGTCCGAAGCTTCACCAAGCCTTTGTGTAGCAACATTGTTTTCATACCCACTACATCCATATTGTTGCTCGAACGGATTAAAATCTGGATCTGTAGCAAGTTCTTGTACCGGAGAAGGGAAATTTCCAATACTGTAATCCGGAGTATTGCAATCTTCATTTAAATCAATGCCATCATCCTCCTCATTTAAATCAATGCCATCATCCTCCTCATTTATCGGTTCATTGTTTGCCTCCACTGGTGTCGCATTCACACAAAAAATTACATTCTTACTTGTAATAGGCCGCTTGATGTAACCATTTAAGGTCTCGCTGCCTAAGATATCATCGGTGGTATATTTCCCACACTACCGTAAGTAAACAAAGCTTTTAGGTTGAGCTTTGAATCAGACCGATCAATACCAAGCCTCAAATACACTTTATCCAATAACGCATTCAATCCTATTTTCTTTGGGACAAATAATGAGAACATCGATCCATTTACATAATTCCACCGGTTATAGATAGGATCATACGTAAATTCTCCGTTGAACGAGACAACAATCATAGTGTTGCGATTATCTGTTTAAAACAAAAAAAAAACGATTCAAGTCAGTATCAACTAAATCATTATCAACTTAAAAAGGATTGTTTCCAAAAAATGGTGAACATGATATGTATTTATTACACTTTCATAAATTACACTACATTATCAAATCAAAAATTATAACACTATCGTTCTTAGATGTATAAAATTACATAAACAACCTACTTAAAACACACATTTCAGATAAATACATATCATTTCTACAATATAAATAACATAATCACTACTCAAAACACAAATTTCGGTTAAATAAATATCATTAATTACACTAAAACCTAGTAATTGAACCCTAAGAAAATACTTAAATACACTACTTAGAAGTATGAACATTACATAAACAACCCACTTAAAACACACGTTTCGGTTTTAGACATATGATTACTACAAATATAAATAACATACACACATTGAGCACTTGAATTAAGATAAATAAGATAGTAATAACTTACCCATTTTAGCACTTGAATGATGAAGAAATGGACTTGAAAGATGAAGAAGTGAGCACAAAATTAATATTAGATTCAAAGCCTTTGAAGGAATGAGAAAAATCTCGTTAATGTGGTGTATATTCAACAAGCACCTTACAACAACATTAATACCCATCTACCACTATCAAACGTAGAAAAGCTACGTCTAAACGTAACAAAATCTACGTTTAAACGTAGATTTTATTACGTTTAGACGTAGCTAATTTTCAAAATATCTCCTTTGATTTCCTGCGCTTAAACGTAGTTTATCTACGCTTTAACGTGGAAACCTCGCGCTCAAACGTAGAAAACCTACGCTTAAACGTGAGGAAAGATCAACCGCAACGCTTAATGTTAGTTATATTTCCTTACGCCTCGAACGTAGATATATCTACGTCTCGAACGTAAGAGATCTCGTTACTACCATAATTTTCATGTCGGAAAAGCGCACAACCTGATTTTTCGAAGTGTCGTGTCCGACCCGACCGATTTTCCAATTTCTCTTCTTTGAGTTGGCAAAAGCTTTTAGAATAGGTTTGTGCGGAGATAAACCGGTTTATATCGACAAAGTGCTTTTTTTTTTTTTTTTTTTTAAGTTTGTGTGTAGTAGAAAAAATATTTAGGGAATGAGGAGAAGACACAAAATATTTCATCAATTGAGTAGAAGGACAGTCTTTTGAAACTTTTGCATAAAGGACAAAAAACTATTTATTCACTCATCGAAATTCACTTGTGTTCAAATTCACTGCTTAAATTCACTGCCTAAATTCACTGTCGAAATTCACTAATTTTCAAAATTCATTGTCGAAATTCACTAATTTTCGGATTCACTTATCGAAATTTATCACAAAATTCACCGATTTCGGGATTCACTGGGAGATTCACCGATTTTTGGGATTCACTGTTTGTCTTCTCGCTATAAAATTATGCATTGTCCTTCTCCCTATAAAAAATATGTAATTTGTCTTATTCTTAAAAATATTCCAGATTGTGTCCTTATCCCTAATTTTCCAAAATATTTATGTGTAGTGGGTCCATTCTATAAAGCTTTTCAAAAGGTTTATGAGTGAAGAAGAAAAGGTTTATAAACGAAAAGGTTTATAACCGATGACGTGGCACAGTCATAACCTTTTATGACTGGAGATAGCCTCAGATAACTTTGAGTTCATTGCCATTGTCGAGCTTTCTGACAACTTTTCCAGCATTTTTTTTCTTCTTCCGGCTAAATAGCCATCTACCCAGACTATCCTCCTTCTTGTCCTCCAATTTCCCAAAAGCATCACTCCTCATATTACCCTTCTCCATCAATGCTATTTCCACTTCACTACTCCCATTTCTCCTCGTCTCATTTTCTCCCCCCATCCTCAACCCTTCCCTTAATTTACCACTAATCGTTCCAAAATCCATCCAGAAGACAAATCCAACAAAAAAAACAAATAAAAACCCACAAATCCAACAGCCTGCCACAAGAAAATCTTGGCGCTCAAGTAAACATAAAACAAGAACAGAGCAGCAACAAAATAAAAGGCCACATCCCTAATAAAAGGCGCTGGATCAACAGCGAATGGAGCGGCATAAATCACCACAAAGCCGACAACAAACGCAACAAACGTCCCTGCCGAATGAATTGCACCTAACCCAGTTCTTGCTTGTCCCCCTCTCACAGCAGCCACAGATGCAAAGACATCTGGGGCACCATTCCCTAAAGCCAAAAGGGTCACCGCGCCCGTTGAAGGTGAGAGTTTTAGGTGGCTTCAAAGCTTCGTCACAACCACCGAGAATCTTTGGGAAATAGAATAGTTCAAAGAGTTTGGTAATTTAATAAATAAAATAAAAATAAAAAGAGAAATATAAGACTGAAGCCAAAAATGGTGTATTATTCAAAACAGTAATTTTATGGTGGTCCAGGTGCAAGTTTTTGGACCATCAAGTCAGCACTTTTAAAGGGATACATTGGTGGAAAGTTTTACGTGTAGGATTTCATTGATGGAAGTTGAATTCCTATTGGTTGGGCGCACCAAATAAGATTTGGTCCTGGACCATAGTAAAATTTGTGTATTTAAAAAGAGAATATTTCGGTGGAATATTCTTTTATATTTGTCTGAATTTAGAGTTGATAGTTTGTTTAAAACCCCAGGAAGGTGAACCATATATTTTTAAATCATGAGAGAGAGACAAAAGCGATTCGACATGTTCACGCGGAATTAAAAGGTCTTTTACCCGTTAAAATATCGCTTAATAGGTATGAAATCATAATGAATTCACAAAGCCGGCAGGGAAGATTAGGGCAATATAAATAACAAGCTCCAAGTATCTACAAATGATTATAAATAATATACACCCCAACAACAAACAGTTAATTTCAATAACAAAGCTCCAAGTCGCAGAAATCGAGATGATCTCCCCTCCACATATATATATTCCGAATCAATAAAATAAGATCGACCAAGTGTTGACAAATTGTTCGTCGCGCAGGTACCTAACTAACAGCAGTCAATCATATCTTCAGATAATAAATACTACTCCCTCCGTCCTATAATATAAGGTCCTTTGACCATTTCACACAGTTTAAAAAAACATAATGAATGAGTTATTTTCTAATATTTCAATGCAAAATATTGTATTATTTTTTGGGACTAGCTAATAATATTACATTGTTTAATGTGAAAGTGGAAACAATACATTTAATATTGTATTGTTTTGTGAGAAGGACTTATATTTTGGGACACTATTAAAAAGCTAAAAAGACTTATATTACGGGACGGAGGGAGTACATATGTAAGTCCATTCGTGTTTTTCCACACATATTAAGAAAATTAGTTAAAATTTTTATTTGTCATTAATTTTAATTAAAAAGACTAATTAAAATGACTTTTCATTGGTATTAATACAAAGTAGTAAAAAGTGGTTGAGTATATAATAAATAAGAGGTAGAAGGAGAAAAATGTAATAAATTCTTGATTAGTTTTCTAAATAAAATTACATTTTAGGATTACATTTTGGGACGGAAGTAGTAATATTGCAAGCGTTTGTTGGGACATTTCCCAAGTTCCAACCTTTATTAAATAAGTACTAGTGATACTATTTTCCGTGCAAAGCACGGAATGCCCCCTACATAATAGATTCAAAGTATTGGGCTAACACAAAAGGAAACAAGTGGAAATAAAACAACACACAGTATTACAAAGATAATTGCATAGCTTAATTAGGCTGCTAGCTACCATATCAATGATATGGCATAGTTTACATAAACACAGAAAATACAATTGTGAAATTAATCGCATAAGCTAAAAATGTAATAAATCTTAGACATAAGACCAAGATAATAACAATAGAATATACCATGTAGCAGAATTTCATCAAAGAGGATTAGAATATGAGTGTACATGATATAAAGAACCTGTGTGGCTGTTTTGCTATGTCTCTGTCTTTGTTCATGTATCATGTTGATCAGTGGTTGTAGTTGCAGTAACAATAAAATCGAGTAAGAAAGTTAATCAAGAATCGTGACTTAGTCTGTACATCTAAAGAAGCCTTACTTTGGTCAGGAACTCAGGTGTCCTCGAGGACCAGAAGGCGTGTTCTGGGGGGTTATATATACTTTCAACCAAAAATAACTACATAGTAATGGGAAACATGTGCAAACTACTATAGTAGTGGGAAATAAACATGGCTTACATAGCCTTAAGTAATAATTAAAACATAATTAATTAATCATAATTAACAATATCTTCCAACATTCCTTCCCTTAATCTGAGCTGGCAGTTCAGATTACTTCACATATGCCCAGCTTGCCCCTGAGCTTCAAAAATTGATCCCTCTTGAGTCCTTTAGTTATTATATAAGCTATTTGATCTTCACTACTGCAATGCTGCAACTCAATGATCCCTTCTTCACATAGGTTTCTCAGAAAGTGATACTTCACATCTATGTGTTTGCTTCTGTTGTTTAACACTGGATTCTTGGATAGCTTGATAGTTGAACTGTTATCACTGTACATAATATTCCCAGTTTGCTGAACTTGACCTAGAACTTCTAGCATCCTCATTAACCATATTAGCTGACATGAGCAGTGTGTTGCGGCAACAAACTCTGCTTCAGTTGTGGATAAAGTGACTATTGGTTGTTTCTTTGAGGACCAACTGATAGCACTTCTTCCATACATAAACACAAAACCAGAAGTATGTTAGGAAATCTACGCGGGAACGCAGCGGAATTCAAAAATTTATTTCCTATCGACCCAAGATCGACTTCGTTTAAGCAATAAACAAATAAGTAGTAGACGGTGGTTACCTTGGTTGATCTAAAAGATCGACGCTTTGACCGTCTAAGAGAGTAGTTCAACATGGAGCCGCCCAAGTGTTCGGCCTCTACCGCTAGTCCACACGAACGACCGCCCGGAATCCCACCATGGATTGCTATCGGAAAACCCCGGTTGCTAGACCGGACTTTTTCCTCCCTCACAAACTCACTATAGAAGCCCCTTTTCTTACACAAGAACTATGAGTTCTTGCAATTTTTCACAAGAACAATTGCTCTTGGAAGAATGGTGTACAAAAGAGCTTGGCAAGCCCTCTTATTTATAGTAGAGAGGCGCCACCTTATGCCTTGAGTGTGGGAGAAGAAAACCTTTTCCAATAAAAATAAGGAAGAATAATTAATGTGATTGATCTCTCTTTCCATAATTTGATTTTCCAATATCTTATATTGATTATAAATTATGTTATTACCATAAATCTATTTTTCTCAAAATCAATTAATATCACATATTAATATTATGGTAATCTTATTAATTAAATTGCACAATCCAAGTGTGTCACACACACAAGCAATGTGGCGCCCAAACCTTCCAAAATTTCACTTATGGAAAATTCTTTAATTAATATAATGTTATGATTAATTAATTTGCAAAATCAATATATATCATATATCATTAATTTTGAAAATATATGTATCAATATACATATTTAATTAATCAACATAATTAATATCTTGTATTTAATTTATTAATAATAAATAAATACCACTATATTAATTTACCACTATAACCTTTATAGTCTCGAGATAAACTTTCCTTATTTTGGTTATCATCTATAACCACATTTTAATCCGGCTGGATGTTCATATGTGTGTGACCCGATAGGCTTCCGAATATGTTGGCCGTAGACACAAAGTGCAAATTACGAAAATGCCCTTTATGCCTAACGATCACGGGATAGCGTCTAACAACACACTGTGACCCCCAATCATCGGAAGAGTCAAATGCAATGACTACTACCTTTCATGTGAAACAGTTACCGTGTAACTTACAATCCTATCGCTATAATAATATCCCAACGGTCGTACGTCGAGTGTCAAACATTAACAACCGTATCTTATAAACTGGATATCAAGTTCTCTCGAAGTAACACGTTTACTCCCACTTTGCAAAGATTCACGAGAATGAGACATTCCTTATAAGAAGGCCCTTTCGGATATTTACCCCTACTGATAGGGTATGCGATTCCCGGACGACCAATCATGTATACTCCGCATGCTTCAGTATCACACCCAATCACTACCGCATGATCGCCCCATGGCTAGGGGAAACCTCAATAGTGTCAAAGCATGACAATCCACACCGTGATGCCATGAAGGCTCCGGTCCAAAGGATAATTACACAACCGCCACATAGTGTGACACTTATCTGTGTAAGTGGGTCAGTCTAACGTACGCATTCTCTAATACACGTCCACGTACAGTCCAAGTGTCTCTACACTTCGATAGACGAGATCTATCCCTGCCCTTAAAGACAGAAGACATCTAATACGTGCTAGTCTGTTTATACTATCAATGCCCTGTTTGATAGTACGTCAGCCTAGAGACATTTAAGTATCAAACTCATTAAAGTGATTAGAGATCTCATCAACCATAATCGCCTATCATGGTTTCTCTATCACAGTTTAATACTAAGGACGTTATCATATAACAATTCATAATTGGTTCTATAAAAGAACATATATATGACAACAGAATAAGCCATTTTATATATGCATAAACATAAAGAAATAGTAGAAATGATCCGACCCGGTCGGATCCGGTCCAACCCGATTGGGTTTAGGACACTATTCCAACAATCTCCCACTTGGCCTAAAACCAATCACTCGCACACACAAGACCAAGTTGATACACAAGAATCTCATGCAATACTCGCAACCACTTTCTAGCCATAAACGGATCGCTATCCGTGGGGACTCGAACTATCTTCATATCATGTTCCAAATGACCAAGTCAAAGGAACCGCCTCAACACACACACGAATCTCTCGACGAGACCACGGTCCTTGCTTCAAGCAATGAATCCACTTACTATATCAGCTATATAGAAAAGGTGGAAGAACTGCACAAGGTTCGAGGAATGAACCTTCTAGATCCATGTCTCGCTCATTTGTGCCTCCAAGGCAATACTGTGTGTTTTGGCCAAGTTGTAGAGTTTACTGATGACCCATAGGCTAGAACATTTCCACTCAACGTATCACTTTAATCAAAGTGATCGCAAACCTGCATGAAGAGCTCCCACTCGCCTTCATAAGACTCGGGATATATGTCGTATATCTACGTTTATCGATTCCAAGTTTCAATAAACTAGAAACTTTCCTTAACTTGTTTAAGGATATTCTCGACATTCACCGGTTTACTTTCATACTTGCTCATGACTATTCATGGACTATGAACATCTGGCATTACCTTTATGATGGTTTCTATCGTGGTAGCGAAGGAAACCTTCCATAATCATCATCTTTCACCTTATCTTTAGGACTAACGTCCTAACATAGATAGATCATGAGAACACCGCTAGCAAGATCTCCCATTGTGATCTATGCTAAACTCTTTTAGCATCACATCTATATAAGTAAACAATAATCTAACAGCAGTTAAATCTATCACTATAGATTCCTATTTCTAAAATAAGAACTGCTAATCCAAGTGCTTTCGTAAAGACCTTGAACTACCAAACATTAATTGACTGTGACATGGGGTGATAATTCCTAAGAGAGATATCTAATACCTTACTCAAAAATCGTAACACACTCCCACTATCCATCTTGCACATTAGGCATATCCTTCTTTTGACTAAATCAAACTCCTTTGATTATCAAACAAAGAAATTGTCTAGAGAAACTTGTTTGAGTCCATAAATGGATCTCGTGGGCTTACATATCATGTCATCGTCTATGAACATTGAGTGTCTGCCCAACGTCTTCAACACTATCATATAGCCATGATATCAAGTTACAACAAGCATAATCTGAATAGAACTAGGCTCACCTTACAGGGGACACTCCTTTAGGTAAGACAGACTAGGTTCACAACCTAGTTGTCACCGATGGAATCTAATTCGTATATTATGGCTCCTGGCCATATCTCTCAATCTTTCCTTTAAACATTCCTTCATAAGTCGTGAGATATTCATTCTTCAGATGAACATACCAAAGCAACCTTTTCGTGCTTTAGGTTATCCACGCATTTACAGAACATTTGTGTGCACTTTGCAAAGATCTACACCTCATCGCTATGTGGCGTGTGCTCATGTTCCATTGGTTGAATGTATCTTTGTGGTTCTCAAACTCTTTTGAGATCTTATTTACTCCCACTGTCTCTTTTGGAAGAAACACTTCCTCTAGAAGACGGCATGTTTGGAGACAAACATTTTGCTCCACGGACAAGTAAATAATATCCAAAGATACTTGCTAAGATATTCCACAAAGTTATGTATGTCGCACAAGGCTTCAAGCCTTTCGACTTTGCTTATGACAACTACAAATCATCGGTTAAGATAGATTTGACATTATCCTCTTCCATATCTAATATGGAATTTATTCAACCTTTATTCTTTGGAACTTGGTTAAGTATAAGGGCTCCATCCCGAAACGGGTAAGGGATACTTTGCATGGCTTGCGTCACACCTTTATCATATAAAGTGTTGTTTCCATTTTGGGAACACAATCTAATTGTGTATCTCAAAGATTGTATCCTTCAAGGGAGAATCTAATTCATTTTCAGACGACTTCTGAAACACCCTTCGGGTATTAATCACTTCAATCCAATTGAAGATTAATTCCTAAGAAGCTCATTAATCTCTTATTCGAACTAGCTCGAACTTTTCGGGCTTTCCGAATTGTCGTACATCAATATGTACGTTCAACTATTTCTAAAATTAGTCAAAGAGATTAATAAACAGTTATTTGTGATATTGACTATCATGAGCCAACAAACATCGGTATGTTTAGGTTCTAGTCAAACTTCTAGGTTTCATAACCTTTTCTTAAAAGGGTATTTTAGTCCTCTTTGGATGAGACACGTATAACCCACATGATTCATAATCATATGGTTCAGCATCATCAGAATGACGCTTAGTTACACGCTTCCCTTCCATAGAGACTGTTCCTAGAACAACCACAAATCAAGGATAACAGCCATACAAATATTTAGTTGAGATGTCATCACATATATCAACTATATAGTGACATCAATCTAGTATGTTAGATTCAGTGACCTTCCAACTTTATCGGAATAACATTTATTCTTTACAATTGAATATGTCTACTAAATCCTAACAATTAACTGAAAGTATGTTCTTCATAATAACATTTATTTAGTTCCCTTTTCAGTTTACTAGATCCAGAATATGGTAAGTGTTACAACATTTGTTTAACCTTCCATATCTGTATTTAATCTTTCTAATTTAATCACGCTCGTAAGATATCATATATCTAAGAGTTGACTTTCACTTAGATAGATTTATCTCAACTCACTTGCCTAGAATAGAAACTTCAATAAGTTCTTTATTTAAGCACATGCCCTAACTTTCCTTTTTAATCCTTTAAGCACTTGAGAAATGTTTCTTATTGTAGTCTTCATAAGACTTTAGAAAGATCACAAGAGCCATGTCTTCAATTTCCTTTCATAAAGAAAATCTAAAGTTTATTAAATAGTTTATTTAACCTTTTGAATCGTATTCAAAACATTGACTATTTAATTAACCTTTAAGCAAATGCTAGAATTAAGTCGATACTTAAATCTTACAATTTTGAAAACAACCTTTCCAAATTAGACATGGTCATTCTCATTCAACGCTTGAATTATTTGTCATCGTATATATGATCGAATGATCATCTTGGATCGTATCCAATATCATGAGCTTCCGCTTTCCTTAATAATTAAAGTCTTGAAGTACTACATCAATTATGTAGTCTCCTTGTCTCCAACTACTATAACGGGATTGCTCGTGTCATTGCTTATTTAAAAGGATTAAAACTACTTAACCATATTTGAGAACGATTCTCAAAAAGGTAACAGTCATGTTTGGTTTTACTAATCGAGAATTAAACATAAATATAAAGTTTGCTAAAACTACAACATAAAAATGAAAATAAATGAGTGTTGTTGTTTATACACGCAAAATCAAAAATGGTCATTTGGTTTATGATTTTGCTCCCACTAGTCAACTACTTCCAATTGACTTTCAAGAATTATTAATTTCTTTAGTGGACAAGATCCCACTAAACTACCCCGACCCCCGCTTTGGCTGGTGGGCCGAAAATAGCATAATAGGTAGACAACTCTTTGTCAATCGTATCTTATACGACTCTTGTTGTTTGACTAGTCAACTCTTTGACAATTTTCATCTTATGAAGTAGTCAAACCCTTGCCTCTAAAATCCAGACGACCCGCTTTGGTGGGTGGCGAGAGAATTCTTAGTCAAGTCATAACCCCAATATTCGTGAGATCTCATACGATCATATCTCGATAATGACGATATACCCGAGGTAGGTCAACCCCCTGCTTTGGCTGATGAGTTGGATCCGAACAAGGGCTCTTCACCGTCATTATAATATGGGGAGGCAATTTCAACTTGATTCTTTTGAGGTGGAAGTATTTATGTAAATTAATTCACTTAATTAATTTAATTATGGTCTCATCATAAATATGTCTATCTCTATAAACATACATCCTACACATTTATCTAGATCGTGCCTAGTCATGCATCTATCGTATCATATAAAATAAATACAAGCACAAAATAATAAATGCGTAAAGTAACCGGTATGATCATGGACTTTTCCTAGGTGCGGTTTCGAATACAAACTGACGAAACCGCGGGTCACAATCTAAGGGTAACTGCAACCACCAATAGGAACTTTAATGCTCCATTCTCCATTGTGATCTTTATTTTCGCCTTTCTTTGGTCTCCATCTTCCGCTCCCATTCTTGTTACATTCAATTATACCCGCCGCATTAACGGGGAGCCAACGGAATGGGATAAATGCAGAAAATAAACTAGGTCACGTTTTTCATAACGGCCTAGACAACTTTTAAACCAACAGAAAATTAAATCATTCACATCTATCCTATCGGTTGAGTCCATGATCAATCGGGTCCATATAATCATATTATATCTACACTATCTAATCCATACAATTAAATCTTATGAAAAAGATAAAATTAAAATTTAACTACTTGCGTCTTAATTAATCAATTAACATTTAATCCATTAAATAATTTTATCTAATCAATTAACTAATTAACATTTAATTAATTAAATGATTTTAATCAAATAAAATTAACGATTAATTTTAAATGATTTTAATTTTAATTTTAATTTTAATTAATTAGAACTATTCTAAAATTAAATTAAAATTAAATCTCTCTTTGTTTCTTTCCTTTTGATTCGTAATCAAAAGGGATGTCGTTGGTTTCTAAACCATGACACGACTAAACAACGAGATATCTATGCACAATAAATATCACGGGACGAAAAAATCGAGCACATCGAATTAACGAAGAGTGGGTTCACCGAGAATCCATCACTCAACCTCGACTTAACGTATCGTGATTTGAATCTTGCATCTACCGACTAATCACAACTATGAACTATATTGAAACATAAAATACACAAAACAAAATAATTTCTTTTCGTGTATCGTTTACTTAATCAAAATATATCATCTTTTAATTACGTGATTTAAACGATAAAATTAACTACGCAAATAAACACGCTTATTGCTTAAGCTCAAGCTCGCCTCGATACCACCGTTAGGAAATCTACGCGAAACGCAGCGAATTCAAAAATTTATTTCCTATCGACCCAAGATCGACTTCGTTTAAGCAATAAACAAATAAGTAGTAGACGGTGGTTACCTTGGTTGATCTAAAAGATCGACGCTTTGACCGCCTAAGGAGAGTAGTTCAACATGGAGCCGCCCAAGTGTTCGGCCTCTACCGCTAGTCCACACGAACAGCCCACCGGAATCCCATCATGGATTGCTATCGGAAAACCCCGTTGTTGCTAGACCGACTTTTTCCTCCTCACAAACTCACTATAGAAGCCCTCTTTCTTACACAAGAACTATGAGTTCTTGCAATTTTTCACAAGAACAATTGCTCTTGGAAGAATGGTGTACAAAAGAGCTTGGCAAGCCCTCTTATTTATAGTAGAGAGGCGCCCTTATGCCTTGAGTGTGGGAGAAGAAAACCTTTTCCAATAAAAATAAGGAAGAATAATTAATGTGATTGATCTCTTTCCATAATTTGATTTTCCAATATCTTATATTGATTATAAATTATGTTATTACCATAAATCTATTTTTCTCAAAATCAATTAATATCACATATTAATATTATGGTAATCTTATTAATTAAATTGCACAATCCAAGTGTGTCACACACACAAGCAATGTGGCGCCCAAACCTTCCAAAATTTCACTTATGGAAAATTCTTTAATTAATATAATGTTATGATTAATTAATTTGCAAAATCAATATATATCATATATCATTAATTTTGAAAATATATGTATCAATATACATATTTAATTAATCAACATAATTAATATCTTGTATTTAATTTATTAATAATAAATAAATACCACTATATTAATTTACCACTATAACCTTTATACTCTCTAGAGATAAACTTTCCTTATTTTGGTTATCATCTATAACCACATTTTAATCCGGCTGGATGTTCATATGTGTGTGACCCGATAGGCTTCCGAATATGTTGGCCGTAGACACAAAGTGCAAATTACGAAAATGCCCTTTATGCCTAACGATCACGGGATAGCGTCTAACAACACACCGTGACCCCAATCATCGGAAGAGTCAAATGCAATGACTACTACCTTTCATGTGAAACAGCTTACCGTGTAACTTACAATCCTATCGCTATAATAATATCCCAACGGTCGTGACGTCGAGTGTCAAACATTAACAACCGTATCTTATAAACCGGATATCAAGTTCTCTCAAGTAACACGCTTACTCCCACTTTGCAAAGATTCACGAGAATGAGACATTCCTTATAAGAAGGCCCTTTCGGATATTTACCCCATCGATAGGGTATGCGATTCCCGGACGACCAATCATGTATACTCCGCGATGCTTCAAGATCACACCCAATCACTACCGCATGATCGCCCCATGGCTAGGGGAAACCTCAATAGTGTCAAAGCATGACAATCCACACCGTGATGCCATGAAGGCTCCGGTCCAAAGGATAATTACACAACCGCCACATAGTGTGACACTTATCTGTGTAAGTGGGTCGATCTAACGCATCGCATTCTCTAATACACGCCCACGCATACCCAAGTGTCTCTACACTTCGATGAGACGAGATCTATCCCCGCCTTAAAGACGTAAGACATCTAATACGTGCTAGTCTGCTTTATACTATCAATGCCCTGCTTTGATAGTACGTCGACCTAGAGACATTTAAGTATCAAACTCATTAAAGTGATTAGAGATCTCATCAACCATAATCGCCTATCATGGTTTCTCTATCACAGTTTAATACTAAGGACGTTATCATATAACAATTCATAATTGGTTCTATAAAAGAACATATATATGACAACAGAATAAGCCATTTTATATATGCAT
Organism: Gentiana macrophylla; assembly: GCA_026214975.1. Lineage (NCBI taxonomy): Eukaryota > Viridiplantae > Streptophyta > Magnoliopsida > Gentianales > Gentianaceae > Gentiana > Gentiana macrophylla. Next base: position 69,763 of record JAOBSW010000142.1, on the reverse strand, counting down.
AAACATAAAGAAATAGTAGAAATGATCCGACCCGGTCGGATCCGGTCCAACCCGATTGGGTTTAGGACACTATTCCAACAAAGTACTCTTCCTATCATCAATGTCCCCTGCATAATCACTGTCAGAGTATCCAGTCAGCTGAGCATTTTCTGTTGAACCATACTTTATGCCAAAGTTGATGGTTCCATTCAAGTATCTTAGAATCCTCTTCACATAGTTTAGGTGGTCTACTGAGGATGACTCCATGTATCTGCTTGCTACACTTACAGCATACATAATGTCAGGTCTTGTTGCTGTCAAGTATAAAAGACACCCTATCATCTGCTTGTATAAGGTGGGATTCACCTTACCACCTGTTCCTTCTTTGCTAAGTTTCACACCAGTTTCACATGGTATGAGTGATGTGGATTGCTATCCTTCATTCCAAACCTGCTGAGTATTTCAGTCACATACTTCTTTTGAGAGACGAGTATACTTGACTCAGTCTGCTGAACCTCAACACCTAAGAAGTATTGCATTAATCCCATGTTTGTCATGCTAAATTGGTCTTCATTTCCTTCTTGAACTCTGTTATCATGCTGAGTTCACTGCTGGTAAGGATAAGATCATCCACATACAAACACGCAATCAGTAGTCTTCCCTTGCTGTTAACTTTCACATACAAGGTAGGTTCGTATGGACACCTTGTGAAACATGCCTTCACAAAATAAGAATCGATACAGCTGTACCAAGCCCTTGGGGCTTGCTTGGGTCCATATAAGGCTTTGCTAAGCCTGTACACTTTGCTTTCTGCTCCTTTCTTCACATAACCATGTGGCTGATCCACATATACTTCTTCCTCCAGCTTACCGTTCAAAAATGTTGATTTCACATCCATTTGATGTACTTTCCAATGGTGTTGAGCTGCCAAAGATAACACTAGTCTGATAGTTTTCATCCTTGCTACTAGGGCAAACACATCAATATAGTAAATCCCATACTATTGCTTGCACCCTTTGGCTACTAGTCTAGCCTTATACTTGCTGAGTTTACCATCTTCATTCAGCTTTGTCTTATAGATCCACTTGACCCCAATAGTCTTGTCTCCTTTTGGTAGATCTGTGAGACTCCAAGTCTGATTCCTTTCAATGGTTGTGATTCTTCATCCATAGCCTGCCTCTATTTTCTGACTTTCCTGCTTCCTTACAAGTGATTGGATCATCACTAGCAAATAGAGCATAGTAAGTGGCCTCCTCTGACTATGGTAAACCTATTACCTCAAAGTCTGTCATCTAGCCCGGCCTTTTTCTAGTTCTCTCGAGGTCCATGCATGAACCTCACCGCTATTTCATGACTTGAGTCTCACGAACTTGGGTCTCTTTGAACCTCGCTTCTTCTTTGTCAATTCAGTGTCTTGAGTTTGATGACCCTGAGTCTGCTGAATCTCACTCTGCTGATTCTGAGTCTGCTGGTCCTCAGTAGGCTCTTCATCTATTAGATTCTGGATTGGATGGAAGTAAGCATTGTTTGATTCCTAATCCCAGGTGTTCAACTCATCAAACACCACATCTTAGCTGATCACTATCCTTTTGGTTATATGATTAAACAACTTGTATGCCTTGGACTTTTCACTGATCCCCAAGAACACACATCGCTCCCATTTATCACTGTGTTTCTTCTTATTTACATCCGGAATATGAGCATAAGCAATGCATCCAAAAATCTTAAAGTGACTTACAAATGGTTTGATTGAGCTCCATGCTTCTTCTGTTGTTATTTCTTGAACAGAAAAATTTGGGCATCTGTTGAATATGCGCACTCCAACTAACTGCCTCTGGCCAGAATCTTTTAGGCACATTTCCATATGCCAACATGCTTCTTACCATATCCAGAATTGTCCAATTCTTCCTCTCAGATACACCATTCTGTTGTGGTGTATAGGCCGCTGTCAATTCCCTTCTGATTCTATTTCTGAAACAGAAATCTTCAAACTCTACTGAGCAAAATTCTCCTCCTCTGTCTGTTCTCAGACTCTTAATACATTGACTTGTCTCCTTTTCTCTTAGCAGTTTGAACTTTGAAGCTCTTGAATGCATTCAATGCTTCAGACTTTTCTTGCAAGAATTCAACCTAAGTTTTTCTAGAAAAATCATCAGTAAATGTGATGAAGCACCTTTTCCCTCCATTTGATGATGGGTTGATTGGTCCACACAAATCAGAGTGGATGAGTTCCAACACTCTCTTTGCCCTCCAAGACTTTCCTTTTGGGAAAGGATGTCTGTGTTGTTTTACTTTTGTGCATTCTTCACATATCTGCTGAGGAGTTTGAATTTGTGGAAGTCTTTTAACCATTTCCTTCTGCTGAAGTGTTTTCAAACCACCAAAATTGAGATGTCCATACCTGTAATGCCATAACCAAGATGCATCTTTCAGTCCTGCCATACGACATGCATGTGGCTTCTTAATTTCCAAAGGAAATAATTTGTTGGCATTCATGGGAACTTTTGCAATGATTCCCTTGCTCGGATCCTTGATTTCACACTTCTTATTCTTCAGAATAATCTCATACCCCCTTTTCTTGCAACTGTCCAACACTCAGCAGATTTCACTTCAGATCAGGAACATTAAGACACTGGAAATGGTCTCATATGTCCTATTTTTGGATCTGATACATATATCTCATTTTCCCTTAACACTGACCGAGGAATTATCTCCAAACTTCACCTTAAAAGATAAGATTCATCCAAATAAGAGAATGATGCCTTATCACCACACATGTGATTAGTGCATCATGTATCAACATACCATACTTGGGGTGCTGAAGTTTGCTTATGTTGAGTAGCCATTAGCTGAGTCCATTTCTCCTTTTCTGCTGGCAATTTGGTGTAGCATTCTGACCGGTAGTGTTCAAATTTGTGACACCTAAAGCATTCAACATTCTTTTTGGTTGCAGTACATGTACCCTCTCCATTCTTCGATGCCTGAGAGTTGTCCCTGCTGTCAGAATCTCTGGTAGTCCTCTCTCTACCTCTTCCTCTGCCTCTACCCCTACCTGTATAATTGCTATTATAGACAGTGGTCTTCAACGCCTGCTCTTCATTGGATGCTGCTGATCCTCTCTTCATCTTCTGTTCATGAACTTGCAAAGAGCTTTGCAATTCATCAAGAGGCAAAGCATCAATGTCTTTTGACTCCTCAATGGAGCATACTACATAATCAAAATTTGAGATTAGTGACCTCAAAATTTTCTCCACAAATACTACATCCTCCATCTTTTCACCAAGAAATATCATTTTATTGCAGATTTCCATGGTTCTGGCACAATAAGTTGAGGTAGATTCACCTTCCTTCATTTGTAAGGTCTCAAAATCTCTTCTTAAGGCATGTAGCTGTGATCTCTTCACTCTGTCGTTTCCTTGGTACTTCCTCTTCATTGAATCCCAGATATCCTTTGATGACTCCTTGCTGAGAATTGTCTCCAAGATAGCTCTATCTATTGCTTGAAACAGATAGTTCTTGGCCTTCAGATCCTTGATTTTTTTGCTCTCAAAATCTGATCTCTGAGCCTCAGTTGGGGGTGGATTTCCGGCTGGTTCAACCACTCATTGTTCAATGATGGTCCAGTACTCCTTAGAACGTAGGAAGTTCTCCATCAACATGCTCCAAATCATAATGTTGTCCATCAAACTTTGGGATGGAAGCCTGAACAAAATTTGTTTCTGCCATGGATCTTTCTCCAACCGCGGTTGAGAATATGGCTCCGATACCACTGATAACTTTTATGGAAGAGATAGTTTTTGGGAAAACTTAAGAATTTCATTGATGGAATAAGCATATTAATACAAGTAGAAAACAACTACCCTCTAAGACACATAGAAATCATGGGATCATGGCTTGACAACCAAAAATAACTACCTAGTAATGGGAAACATGTGCAAACTACTCTAGTAGTGGGAAATAAACATAGGTTACATAGCCTTAGGTAATAATTAAAACATAATTAATTAATCATAATTAACAATATCTTGCAACAAGAGACAGTGCTGTTAGGTTTTTATCCCCGTGCTCAGCTGGTTCATGTGACTGGCTTGAAATTCAAAATGCCCTATTTCAAAGAAGATGGTATGCAACCAATCACATACTTCCAGACGGCCGACAAATAATTGTGGGTGGTGCGTGGACATTTAATTATGGGTTTTATCCGAAATCAGCAGGCGATACACAAACGATCTATCTGCCTTTTCTTGAGCAAACCCATGATGGAGGTATCGAGAACAACTTGTATCCATTTATCTTTCTCAACCCGGATGAAAATTTGTTCATTTTCGCGAATAATCAATCTATATTGTTTGATTATAAGAATAATGTGGTTTCTTGGTGGCGATCCAAGAAACTATCCCAACACTGGGTCTGTAGTTCTCTTACCATTAAGGAACCTTCAAGGAGCGGCCACTGCAGTTAAGGTTCTCATTTCCGGCGGTGCACCAAAAGGTGCCTATGACAACGTAGTAAATGGTAAATTTGTGCATGCATTGAATACTTGCGGTAGGAATTAAGATCTCTGATCAAAATCCTCAATGGATAATGGAGACCATGCCCATGCCGAGGGTCACGGGTGACATGTCAATACTGCCTAATGGTAATGTCTTGATTATAAATGGGGCGTCTGCTGGTATTGCTGGATGGGAACTAGGCCAAAACCCAGTTCTAAATCCAATCATATACCGACCCAATCTGCCGAGTGGATCTAGATTTGAAATCCAAAATGCTTCAAGTATACCTGGAATGTATCATTCGACGGCAATTTTACTTCGAGACGGAAGAGTTTTAGTTGGAGGCAGCAATCCGCATGAAGGGTACATCTTCACTAGAGCTCTATTTCCAACAGAGTTGAGACTTAAAGCCTTTTCCCCTCTTATTTGGATCCGAGTTTTGATCATCTGCGTCCGAATATTGTCTTTCCTATTTCTCAGACCCAAGTTACATATGGACAAAAACTGGAAATCCAATTTAAAGTATCTGGATTCCTACGATGGAATCTCATCACGGTACGTAACCATGGTCTCACCGCCTTTTACCACACATTCATTTTCTCAGAGTCAAAGATTACTTTTTCTTGGAGAGGTAATGTCAACATTGTTGGATGGTCAAAGTATCAAGTGGGTGTGACAATCCCTAGCACAAGCAACCTAGCACCATCAGGTTATTATTTACTATTCGTGGTTCATCAAAACATTCCTAGGAATGGAATTTGGATCCATCTACATTAATATGTATAATGAAGTAGAACATTTTGAGTTCGGATTCTTTGTCATTGTCTCATTATATTGGTTACTTTGTCTGTATGTTTGTTCTTGTAATAAACGCGTGACATGTTCTTATTGACTATTTGACATATTCTTGATGTTGGTCTTACCTTGTGCATTCTCATGTTCTTTTGAAATATTGGTTGTATTCATTCCTTGCTACTGTTCAACATCCACACTTAATAAATTGTATGCCAACATCCACACCTCATAATGTTTCTCCTAGTGAAAAATTGTTTGGTGTGGTTCTATCAATTTATTATTCAGTTTTACTGTATTGTCACAATAATGGAGCAATTACTCAGGCAAAAGAAGCATGATCTCACCAAAGATCCAAACATGTTCTAAGCTACAACAATATCATTTAATTGATTAAAGTGATCATTGATAGGAATGATGTAAAGATAGAGAGAGTCCTTACGAATGATTACATTTGTAAACTAAGGCCACTTACTTATCCCCTTAAAAAAACTGCAATACACTTTTGTAATTAATCAGTTTTCTTTTTAATGACGTTTTCTGTAGTAAAAATTTTCTCTAAATTTTTTGGTTATCAAGTTTTCTCTACAAATGTTTTTGGTTATTAAGTTTTCTCTACAATGAAGTTTATATATTGAATAGTTTTTTTTTTTAAAAGTATTGAATAGTTAAAACAAAAACAAAAAATTAGAAAACAACTCATCTGTTAAATAATTAATTTTCATACCAATTCACAAATGAGAAATCACCCTAGCAAACCCGTTAGCCTCCCACCCCAACAACACGATTTTCTTTTTATTTTCCAAAAGTATTCTCACATGTTGACTGAATTATATATTGATACAAAAAAATCGAGAAATATATTGATACAATTTAAATAATCCTTTGATTTCTCTTTTTTTTTATTAGAGATATATTGATACAAAAAATCTGATATCACATTAAACTTAGGTTACTAGCAAAGGAAACTTGAAATTGATTTTTCCTCCATATTATGTGTATTTCTCTTTTCTTGTTTAAAAAGCAAAATGGATTCCTAAAAACGGAATTATAATGGCTTGTAACACTTTCGTTAATTTCTTCACGTCCAGGAATATGCTTAAACCAAAAGTCTTTTGAGAAGTTTCCCTCTGGAAATATCACCAAGTAATTTGCAACCCAACAACAAACACATAAATTCAATCACAAGTTAATTCGGAATCAAGTAATTCGAGATGATTGCCCAATATTCCATACGATTTCCTTAAAATAATATTATCAGATTTTTCAGAATATTGACAAATTAAAGATCGTTAGGTTCCTAACAAATTAACAACAGCCAATATTCATTTATTGAAGTGCGGTAAAATAAACTTCCCCAAGTCCCAAACTAAAGAAAGGAATATATTAATAAGTATAAAAAAAACATACAATCGTGTGCCTGTTAGAAACAATATAGAGAAAAATAAAGAAAAAATAGCATGAGTAATCGAGCAATGATACTATCCTTTCTTCAAAGGCAGCTTTTGCTTTTGAATTTCCTAGCATCTAGCCAGAAACACAGCCATGCAGCAGCAGCCGCCACCACCGGCGGCCTCGGCAGTTGGGATATACTTCTTCCGAACATCGGTATTGTAGCAATGCACGTGCAACTTCTCAACAATGACAAAGTTCTCATTTTCGACCGAACGGATTTCGGTCCTTCCAACATCTCGTTGCCTAAAGGCCAATGCCGAAAAGACCCTAAAGATCTTGCAGTGCCTGTAGACTGCACTGCGCACTCTGTGGAATACGATGTTTCATCCAACACTGTACGCCCACTCACGGTTCTTACAGATACTTGGTGCTCCTCTGGAGCCGTCATGCCCAACGGTACATTTGCTCAAACCGGTGGATTCAATGACGGGGACAGTGCTGTTAGGCTTTTCTCGCCGTGCTCAACTGGTTCATGTGACTGGCTAGAAATTCAAAAAGCTCTATTTCAAAGAAGGTGGTATGCAACCAATCACATACTACCGGAAGGCCGACAAATTATCGTCGGTGGTACGTGGGCATTCAATTATGAATTTTATCCCAAGTCCTCAAGCGATACACAAGCTATGTATTTGCCTCGTCTTGAGCAAACCCACGATGGAAGTATAGAGAACAACTTGTACCCGCTTATCTTTCTCAACCCGGATGGAAATCTGTTCATTTTCGCAAACAATCAATCTATATTGTTTAACTATAAGAACAACACTGTCGTGAAAACGTTCCCTCAAATCCCTGGTGGTGATCCTAGAAACTACCCTAGCACAGGGTCTGCAGTTCTGTTACCATTAAGGAACCTTCAAGGAGCAGCCACAACAGCTGAAGTTCTCGTATGTGGTGGTGCACCAAAAGGCGCCTACGACAATGTACAAAATGGTAAATTCATTGATGCATTAAACACTTGCGGTAGAATTAAGATTTCTGATCCGAATCCACAATGGATAACGGAGACAATGCCTATGCCCAGGATCATGAGCGACATGTTGATATTGCCCAATGGTAATGTCCTTATAATAAATGGAGCATCCTCTGGTATTGCTGGATGGGAATTAGGCCGAAACCCGGTTCTAACTCCGATCATATACCGACCCAATCTGCCAAATGGATCTAGGTTTGAAACCCAAAACGCTTCCACTATACCAAGAATGTATCATTCAACAGCAGTCTTACTTCGAGATGGAAGAGTTCTAGTTGGAGGCAGCAATCCGCATGAAGGGTACATCTTCACCGGAGCATTTCCAACAGAGTTGAGACTTGAAGCATTTTCACCATCTTATTTGAATTCAAGTTTTGATAATTTGCGCCCGAATATTCTAGTACCTGTTTCTCAGACACAGGTTACTTACGGACAAAAATTGAAAATTCATTTTACGGTTCCCGGATTTGTAGAAATGAATTTGGTCACGGTAACGATGATCGCACCGCCATTTACCACACATTCATTTTCCCAAAGCCAAAGATTGTTGGTGCTTGAGGAAGGTAATAATGTCAAAACAGCTGGAAGATCAAAGTATCATGTAGGAGTTACAATACCGAATACGAGCAACCTAGCACCATCTGGATACTATCTTCTATTTGTGGTTCATCAGGACATTCCAAGCAAAGGCATTTGGATCCACCTTCAGTAATCAAGCATAAATATATTTATCGGTCTGGATTCGATCTTCCTCTACCTCTTTATGATTCTCAATTGTTGTAATTTGTAGAATATGTACTTTTTAATTACGATAAAGTTTTGTGTACAGTTTCAAGTATGCTGCAAGTAAAACTAGTTTTCATTTCCATTTATTATTGTAACCAATGTGTGATACATCATACATATGTACATATTTTTTAAATCCTAAGAAACTTGTCCACAACCGATTCCTTCTTCTACTATTGGAAGTTCGATTCCCTCTCCCATCAATAGCTATAGTATAGCTCAGTTTCAGAGCACCGACTATCTGTTCCCCACCTTCAATTCATGCTTTCCAAGCTCTCTGTTGAGTCTTTCCTAATTCACTCCATCTATGACCACTCTTTCTTAGATTCCATCATCGTTCGTTCCAGCTGCCACCTCTACAAATCTGACCTCCCTTAATTCATCCCTCTCTTGGACCAAATCTGAGCCAAATCCTTACCATTAAACTTGACAGAAACAACTATCTCTTGTCGCCAGCGAAACCTATTTACAAACCAAGAAGCAACCGCCTCCCTTTATCCGAGTAATATTTATACTATGCATAGAGTCTTCCCCTTAAATTTTTTATTTGCCCTTTACAATTTTTATTGTCCCCTTACTGAGATCTCGTCCGTCGCCTTGCTCGCCATGGCGATTCTCGCCTCTATCGCTGACTCGTGGATACAAGCAGGGCCGCCCACCCATTAGTCGGGCTGGCGGTCGCTGGCAAGGCCCACCGTCGCATGGGCCAACAGCTTGCATATTTTGCTTTAAGAAGAAAATCGTGAGGCCCAATCCCAACCAACCTAATATAATGTGTTAAAAAAATTACATGAATTGATAAAGACTTAAATTATAGGCTCATTAATATAATGTGTTAAAAATTACTTAATTGATAAAGGCCTAAATTATAGGAACAAATTTATAATAACTCATACATTAATTCAATTTCATAGTACATCCGCTCAAATTTAGGTGTTAAGCTTTTGGGAGTTGCCCTGAGCCCCACGAGTTGGCGCTGCCGCTTTTACTTTACTCGCAGAGGAGCGCGCCGCTCTCGACCCATCACGCGACTGACAGGTAGGTCGAACCCTGCTTTTGTTACGTCAACCCAAATTCAAACGATAACAATATATGAAAAAAATATCTAATATCAATGAATTTCAATTTTATATCTACAGATTTTAGAAACGCGACGTTGAAATAATATTTTGTAAGTATGTTTTGAAAAAAAAAAAAAAAAACTGACTACTAACTTCAAACAAAAAGGCTCATTCGGTGAAGTCGCCGAAGGCCCAAAAATTCCAGGATCGGCTCTAGATACAAGCTTGATGGTCATTTGCTTGGAACCAAGCCAACTCAACTTTAATTTGTTCCAGACACTGGAGCATCATTCCTTCAATCAAGTATCCCAAACCCAACATATGAAGAGTGGTGTGCCATTGATCAATTACTTATGGGATGGCTTATTGGATCCATGACTGAATTTGCCCAAATTGTGATTGTTGGATGTACCACGGCTCATTAAGTTTGGCCTACTCTTGAAACCCTTTACAACAATCAAACTTAATCTAGGATTCTGGAGTATAAATTTGCTTTCACCAAAATTAATACAAGATCTAGGTCAATGGCTGATAACTCTCATGAAAAGTTATTCAAATGGTTTTGCAACTGACAGTTACCCCATCTCTAGTTTGGAACACATTTTGCCAACTAACAAAAGAATATGAATCAGCCATTACGAATATCATCGGCTGAAGTTCAAGCTCAACTAACCACGAACGACTGTTGATGAGGTTTAATCCAACCCTTGTTGCGGAAGTGAACAATGCAACAACTAATGTGGTTGATCTGCTTATATTATTGATACTGCCTAGAGGACTAAGTTAATCGCAATATAGCACAGCGAGTCAAAGTCGCATCCAAACAAGGATCGATGTCAACGAGGAAAAACAAACCAATAGCTAGATATTAGCAACACAAAAGGGTGGTCTTTGACCAAATTGCCAAGTAAAAAGGATAACTAACAACTACTAAAGCAACAAGGAGACGATTTCAAGTAATTCGAATAACAAATTCAAAGAAAAATGAACCAAACCATGTATCCAGTAACCTTCACCGGTCTATTATGTAACTATATATGTATGATTCAAGTTTAACAACCTAGTTTTATTCAATTAATGGTTACGGCCCCTTAATTTGGTTTTAATTCAAGAACGGACAATACTCTACGTCAATTAATGGTATGCCGTGAACGGGTTAGATCTAATTAATTAAAAATGCATTATATGACTTTATGAGATGCATATACAAGTATAGAAAACCTCACTAAAGAAACCACCATGAACGGGCCGGTTGACTTTACGATCTAATTATCTACGTCCTAACTATTCATTCCACTTGAGTCTCCTTCAGAATAGTTTACGAGGGCATGCATACAATTGGTCAGATTCTAAATATTCTAGTTAAACGCGATAATCAGAACTAAAGAACGGAATGGCTTGATACTTGCCCCAACTACAGTAAAGCTGGCGGCACGACTTGCACTGAGCCGGCCGGCAGATACAAGGTTTGTATCTAGCTTTGTAATCACACATATAGTTCATAATTACTACATAAAGTGGGTTCGAATTAATGTCTATATGATTCGGTTAACAAAACTTTAGCTTAGCTAATGGAAACGCAATAAATCATGGTTATGATAGAATCCGAAAACATAATAAACAATAACAAGTTCCTCTCTACCAAAGATCTACTCGAATCCTCAACACCAAAATAAAGCTTCCTTCGAATAGCGACTCGAATCACAAGAAATTTCTCAAAATACAAAATTGTATAAAATTATTAAAGTTGAATAATATCAAAGTTGAAGTCCCGTTACAATATGCAAATCAGCCTACTTCTAACGCTTAGATTGACATAGTGTCTGATTAGGATTTTCATAACATCTAAACCAACTTAAGGCATGATTTTCCCATTTTGGGCTATCGCCAGGCCTGTAGGACTCGGTGTCATTGGGCCGGCAGGCTTGATAAGCCTAACCCTCGAATCTTTCAGCATTCAGGACCATATAATCCAGTAAGTATTCTTTAAAACTCTTAGCTCGAATTCTGATGATTAAATTAACTCTTGAACCCGCAACTTGTTTGATCTTTCCACCCCTCGATCATTCCTCTCATTCTGAAACCTTTCTCGACACTCCGCCATCCACATTATCTTTCAGATTAAAATACCAAACAAAGTAGGCTCTTTTCTAGACAAATAGCGTAAAAGTTGCAGCATGAAATATCGAATTTGTTCATTTAGCTCGTAATTCACTCATAAGATCATACAATTACGCTCATAATACCGGGTAAATTGATGGTAAAACATTATAAAGTTGACTCATATCAACTATTCTCCACTCCCGAACAAAAACCAAAACGAAATAAACTTTCAAAACAATATACAAACTAATTAAAAACAAATAAAACTCAAGAAATCAAATTAAGATTTGAATCATCGGAACCCATCAGTGATAAATTAAGCACTATCTCGTGGTAGAACCGTAGAAATGACGTGTGCATGGATAACTCTTTCATGTGATTGCAGTCGGAAAAAAAAATCAAAGTATGCATGTCTCACAATATCAACTTGTCATATACATATTTGTTCTTTCTCTCGTATTTAAGCTCATAACACTTGAAACATGTCAAGAACATTTGAGGTCGAGAAGAATTTTGAAATTAAGTACTACTCATTTCACTTTTTTTTACTACGAGTAAATAACAGCTTTAGTCCCCTATCTTTCCTAATAAGAAGAGACTTAGCCCTCATCTTTGATTTTGGTTTGACCGGTCTCTTATCTTCTAAATCTTTTGCAACTTTGGTCCATTTAACAACCAATCAACAAAAAAATTGACGGAAAACATGTGTGTATCTTTCACGCGCTCTTTGCATTTAAAAATATTATTATTTTCATCAATTTCCCAAAAACTAATTATAAAAATATAAATAAATTATCTCATTAATGTTATTACCGTATAAGGTGTAAAACAAAAGCTTTTTTCACCATTCTTCCTCCCGTCGTTTTTCGTTCATCTTTCGCAGCTTTTAATTGTTCTCAGCCATAATGTAGCTCAAATTTAGGGGTTTACCCCAATTTCATCTTCTTTAAATCATTCCTCTAATCATTCATCTAAGAAAACAATTTGGTGATTTGCAATATATATTAGAGGAACGATTTAAAGAAGATGAAATTGGGGATAAACCCTTAAATTCGAGCTACATTAAGGCTGAGAAGGATGAAAGAAAACGACGGGAGGAAGAATAGTGAAAAATGTTTTGTTTTACACGCTATACGGTAATAACATTAATGGATAATTTATTTTATATATATATATATATATATACATATATTGTTTTTGAAATTGATTAAAATAATAATATTTTAAAATGCTAACAGCGCGTGAAGGATACACACATGTTTTCCATCAATTTTTTGTTGACTTGCTATTAAATGGATCAAAGTTGCAAAAGATTTAAAAGATAAGGGACTAGTCAAGCCAAAATCAAAGATGAAGGCTAAGTCCCTCATTTCTGGGAAAGACAGGGGACTAAATCTGTAATTTACTCTTTTTTCTACTTTTACAAGAGAGGTGAAAACTTCTTTTAGAAATAAACATGCAGTGGTGGGTGCCTAGTAAGCATCCCCTGTCGAATAACTCACACGAATTCTCTTCCCTCCTCCTTTTATATTTTTCTTTTGTCACTTTTATGGCAGTTTTCTTCTTCTTTTTTTTCATTTTCGCACAACAAATAGATTATACCGTCATCCCAAATGATATGTCAAAATCGGCAAAGCCCCGCCAAATTCAAAAAAGAGCCTGGCCTATACATAAGCCCGATTCTGAGATAGGGTCCTTGGCCCAGCCAGTCCGCCCTCCATAAGCCGGACCAAGCCGAGCACAATCCAGCTCAACTCAAGCCTCTACGATTCTCATCATTGGCCAAGTCAACTGGAATGAATCGGCGAACATCCAGCTCGATACAAAACACTAGGGGCCAACCTACTCACCCCCCACGCTATCCATCACCGACAAAGCCAGCTCAACTAGGCAACAAAGTTCGTACATGACACTTATGAGTGGAGAGCTCATAACGATCACGCCAGCCTTCCAGTCGCCACCGATGGCTCTCCACCACACACCTCTCCACCATCCCAACAAATGCTAGGTTACAACCAACGCGGGCCCCTATAAATAGCAGCATCACACCCTTGACAAAATGAGCATTCCTCAATTTTCAAGAACTACGTAACTTAAACTTGAAACACAACATTTTCTTCATCTTGTTCTTCTAGATCTTCATCTTTAACATTATTCGAGAAATCACCCACTTTACTCTAGATATCCACATACACAGCCATTAAAATTTGTTGGTGATTTTTTCTACATCATCAGTTGGCTCCGTTACCAGAAAATCGACATTTTCAACATTTTTTTCTAGTCAGACCTGAGATTCATGGCGGCGGCTTTCTAGCTCCGGTGGCCTAAAACCGTTCATATTTTGTTTTCCATCTGAACCTTCAATGGAATCTTCATCCAATTCATCCGGATTTCCAGGCTTTCAACAAGATCTCCATCCAGATCTTCAAGTCTTTATCAAGATCTTCATCTAGATCTTCAAGTCTCCATCAAGATCTTCATCTATATCTCCAAGTCTTCATCAATATCTCCATCTAAATATTAAGCTCTCCTCCAGATCTCCAAGATCTTCGTCCAGATATCCAGGTCTTCATCAGGATATTCATCAAATTCATCCAGGTCTCCAGATCTTCATCAGTACCTTCATCGTGTTCAACACAGATTCACCAGATACGAGCTCATCTAGTATGAGCTTGTTCAGCATGAGCTCTCCCAGAATGAGCTCACACAGCTTGAGCTCACCCAGCATGAGATCACACAGCTAAGCTCACCCAGAATGAGCTCGCCCAGCATGAGATCACACAGCTAAGCTCGCCCAGCATGAGCTCATCTAGAATGAGCTCGCCCAGAATGAGCTCACCCAAATGAGCCCCTCCAGCATGAGCTCGCCCAAAATGTGTTTGCCCAAAACGTGCTCGCCCAGCATGAGCTCACACAGTATGAGCTCGCCTAGAATGAGCTCACCCAACATGAGCTCTCCAGTACGAGCTCTCCAGCTCGAGCTCTCTACATACGATCTCTTTAGATACGAGCTCTCCAATTATGAGCTCTCCGGTATGAGCTCTCCAGTTACGATCTCTTCAGCTCGAGCTCAAGCTCTCAAATATGAGATCTCCAGGTAGAACCTCTCATTGGTATTTATCCTTGTTTCTACAACTTGAATGATTGCACTTCATTATTTGGAATTCACCCCACCGGACGTGGCGGGTCGATCTATCTTATTCTTGGAACTCTCCGTACCTAAATGTTGAAATAGTGTCCTAAACCCAATCGCGTTGGGCCAGATCCGACCGGGTCGGATAATTTCTACTATTTCTTTATGTTTAAACATGTATTAAATGACTTTTATGTTCATTTATAGGAACCAATTTGTGATTGTATATATGATAACGTCCTTAGTGTCAAACTGTGAAAGAGAAACCATGATAGTGATTATGGTTGATGAGATCTCGACTCACTTTAAAAGGTTTTATACTTAAATGTCTCTAGTCGTATGTGCTATCAAACGGGACATTGATAGTACGATTAGACTAAGACGTATTAGATGTCTTCTATCTTATTGAAGGTAATGATATATCTCGCTCATCAAAGTGTTGGAGACACTTGACCGCATATGGACGTGTATTGAGAATGCATACGTTAGATCGACCCATTAAGTGTCGCACTATGTAGCGCTTGTGTAATTATCCCGAGACCGAGTCTTCATGGCATCACGGTGTGGATTGTCATACAATCATACTTTGACACTATTGAGGTTTCCCCTAGCCATGGGGCGATCATTCGGTAGTGATTGGGTGTGACACTGAAGCATGCGTAGGATTAATGTTGTTCGTCCAGAAATCGCGTACCCTATTAGTAGGGGTGAATATCCGAAAGGCCTTCTTATAAGGAATGTCTTATTCTCGAAAGTCTTTGCAAAGCGGAAGTAATATGTTGCTTCGAGAGAGCATGATATCCAGATTATAAGATACGGTCGTTGATCTTTGACACTGGACGTACAACCGTATGGTTATTATAACAGTGACACGGTAACTGTTTCACATGAAATATTGTAGTCATTGCATTTGACTTTTCCGATGATTGGGGGTCACGGTGTGTTGCTAGACGCTATTCCGTGATCGTTAGGTATGAAGGGCATTTTCATAATTACACTTTGTGTCTACAGCCAACATATTCGGAAGCATATCGGGTCACATACATAAGAACATCTAGCTGGATTAAAATGATGTTATAGTGATAACCAAATAAGGAAAGTTTTATCTCGACTATAAAGTGTTATAGTGGTAAATTAATATGGTGGTATTTATTTATTATGAATAAATATAATACAAGATATTAATTATTTTGATTAATTAAATGTACGTGTAATGTATATGTATGTCGAAATATATATGTATATTGATACACATGTATTTTGTAAATTAATGAATCATAGCATTATATTAATTAAGAATATTCCGGAAGCCAATAATAGGCTATATGGGGCACAACTTATTAGTGTATAAGATACACTTGGATTGTGAAATTTAATTAATAGTATTACCATGTATTAATATTAGATATTAATGTATATAGATTTGCACACATGTGTAAATTGATTTATGGTAATATAGTAGGATATATTCAGTATGAGATATTGTCAATATATATCTTGGAAAATTATTTAATATAAGATATTGAATATTAATGAGATAAATCAATCAAATATATTTTCCTTATTTTATTAGAAAAATGTTTTCTCTCTCCTCAATCTACTAGGAAGCTTTTCCAATCAGATTGGGACAATAAGGAGGCGCCACTTCTACTATTTAAGTGAGGGATTGGCTAGCTATTTTGTAATCACAATTCCAAGAGACTAATAGTTTCTTGTGAAAATAAAGAGCTTCTTAGAGAGAGATTTGAGAGTGAGAAAAGGTCGGTCTAGCAACCGAGTTTTTCTGGTAGCAGTCCAATGTGGGATTCCGGCGGGTTGTTCATGTGGACTAGTGGTAGAGGCCGAACGGTTGGGCGGCTCTGTGCACCACTACTCTTCTTAGACGATCAAAGCGTCGATCTTTTTGATCAAGCAAGGTATTCACAGTCTACTACTTATTTGTTTATTGGTTAAACGAAGTCGATCCTGGTTAAAAGGAAATAAAATTTTGAATTCCGCTGCGTTCCCGTGTTGATTTCCTAACACTAAAGTGGCGGGGCGAGCCTTCCTATTTTTGGAACTCTCCCTACCAAAAGTGGCGCGACGAGCTTTCTTATTTTTGGAACTCTCTCAACCAAACATGGCGGGACGAGCACTCTTATTGATACAACTCAATCCGGCTGAATGTAGCAGGCTAAACAGCTTACTCCCGATCGTTCGCTTTATAACACAAAATCAAACATATGCTCGACATTTAGCTCCCGAATACGAGCTCGCTCAAGATCGCCTCTCACCGTGAGCTCGCTTCATGATCGCCTCTCCACCGTGAGCTCGCTCGATACCAGCCTTTCCAATACGACCTCACTCACTATCAGCTCTCCAGCCACGAGCTCACTCGGTATCGCCTCCGCACACGAGCTCGCCAAGACTGCAGCTCTCCAGTTATGACCTCACTCAGTATCAGCTCTCCAGCCACGAGCTCACTCAGTATCAGCATTCCAACTACGAGCTCGCTCAGTACAAGCTCTTCAGCTACTAGCTCGCCATTAAAAAAATTTAGACACGAAGGATCATGGCCCTATACAGCCTACGAAAATTCAAAACAATGGAAATAAGACCGGTCGCAAATGAGCACGGGACCTAAGACTCCATTTCACGAACGAGCATTTGAGCAAAATAAGACCGGTCGCAAACGAGCACGGCACCTAAGACGCTATTTCGTGAACGAGCATTGGCGCCAAATAAGACCGATGGCAAACGAGTACGGCACCTAAGACGCCATTTCATGAACGAGCAATGGCATAAAATAAGACCAGTCGAGAACGAGCACGGCACCTACGATGCTATTTCACGAACGAGCATTGGAGTAAAATAAGACCGGTCGAGAACGAGCACGGCACCTTAGACGCCATTTCGCGAACGAGCATTGGCGCAAAATAAGACCGGTCATGAACGAGCATGGCACCTAAACCGCCATTTCGCGAATGAGCATTGGTGCAAAATAAGACCGGTCACGAACGAACACGGCATTTTAGACGCCAATTCATGAACGGACATTGGCGCAAAATAAGACCGGTCGCGAATGAGCTCGGCACCTAAGACATCATTTCACGAATGAGCATTGGCGCAAAATAAGACCGGTCGCTCACGAGTTATATGCCCTTTCGTGAAGGATCATTAGCCCAAGATAAGCCCGTTCGCTTCGGCACGGTATCATATTTGGAACTCGCCCTCAAGCGAATATACTATAAGTCTGCTTTCTTCGGTACGGCATTATATTTGGAACTCGTCCTTGAGCGAATCTTCTGTAAGGCCGTCTGCTTCTTAGTGCGGCATTTAAGCCCGGCCGCTTTACAACCCGGCTACTCTTAGCAAGATGCTCATGTGCCTTACGCTAATCTGGCAAGTTATTCTACATCAGTCATCTTAGCATACGGTATATCATGTCGCCGATAACTTTACTCCATGACTTTCACTTGTACAGTGAAGAGCTTAAGGAGTAGGGGTCATTGATATGTCAAAATCGGCAAAACCCCACTAAATCCTGAAATGATCCCTTGGATCCAAACTTGGCCTATGCATAAGCCCTATAACGGATAGGGTCCTCGGCCCAGCCAGTCCGTCCATCCATAAGAGGGACCAAGCCGAGCACAATCCAGCTCACCTCAAGCCTTAACGATTCTCATCATTGGTCAAGGCAACGGGAATGAATCGGTGAACATCTAGCTCGATACGAAACACTAGGGGCCGACATGCTCGCCCCCAGCTCACCATCCATCCGCTCGGACAAAGCCTGCTCAACTAGGAAACAGAGTTCATAAACGACACTTATGAGTGGAGAGCTCATAGCGAGCTCGCCAGGTAGCCGGCTCGATAGCTTGCCAGCTCTCATGTTCGCCCCTATAAATAGCAGCATCACACCCTTGACAAAGTAAGGATCCCTCACTTTTCAAGAACTACTTAACTTGAGCTTGATCCCTTACAAGCTGAGGGTACGTAGGCAGCCATTTTCTTTATCTTGTTCTTCAAGATCTTCATCTTGTTCTTGAGTATTATTGTAGAAAACACCCACTTTAATCCAGATATCCACATACACATCCGCTAAAATTTGTTGGTGATTTTTTCGACATCATCACCAAACAAGTCCAAGACTTATTCACTTCACTATACAAGAGAATAAAACAAGTACTTGTGACAAGTATTTTCGATACTTGACTTGCATAATTAATCGTCTTTATACAAACCAAAAGAATCAAGGTTATATGTGATATAAAAATCGACTCTACTACAATATATATGTATTAATAAACAACTACTTCAAATAGTTGACACACCTCTTATCCAACATTCGTGAATTAATTAAGTCTGTAATTATTTTGTTCCGAAATTTTAAGGACTTTATTTAAGTTCAATTTATATGCATTGGAATAATCAAAACTACGCGTCAGAATTTTAAAAGATAGCACAAATTCGCATTTTCAAAGATAAGTGTGCCCCCAGCACTTAAGATATTACATTACCCTAACATGCGATAAAGTAACCGTTATGTACAACGTGTCGAGTTACACGTAGCTAGAGTTTGTTGGAGTTTAAAACCAACTTGCCCATGAAATAGAGGTTGGTACTTGAGTGAAACTGTCAACTTTAGTGCGAATTCGGATACGCACCGGCGTGATTCACCTGGAGTTTAGTACATCAAGAAATACCTCACGGAGTATATGATGTTTGTCTTTGGAATCACTCGATTCGGATATTGAATGAATGAGAAATTAATGCCTAAAGTTGGTGTAAAGCATGTGTGGGAGGGGAGTTGAAGGATAGATCAAACTCAACTCTCCCACATAGGTTATATGAGAGGTTTTGGCCCCATATTTAAGAGCTTGGTGTGCTCTAATAAAATATGCCCCAAGGGGCAAGGCCATTATGTCAGCTTAGTGTGGAGCGAATTAAGTCGGCTTAGTGACTAATTAAAAAGAGGTTAATTAGAGTGAGGTGATTAACTTATCTTGAGGGAAAAGTCGATCGCGAATTAAGTCGGCTTAGTGACTAATTAAAAAGAGGTTAATTAGAGTGAGGTGATTAACTTATCTTGAGGGAAAAGTCGATCCAGCCTCATCAATGTGATTTCATTCTCCCAATTAGAAGCGAGCATTAGGCCGACATTTTGTCCTTATCTCCACTATATAAAGAACCAATGGGTGGAAGTTTTATGATCGAATTTCTCATGTCTTTTTCCACTACAAAGAGTTTCATATAGCCGTAGTTCTTGAGTCGTTGAAAAGAAGTCAGAGCACTCTATAGGTTCGTTGGTGCTTGGATTTTTGAAGTGCCTCTAAATCTGAGACGTGAAGCCGTTGTATCTTGGGAGACAGTTGCTACTACCGTCGGCACAAGACCGGAGCAATTTGTCTTAAGGAAACAGTGATTTCACTCGCCTCAGTTTGCTTTCTTGTCCTTTAATTTATGCATTGTAATTTTATTTTGTTCCTTTTTTTCGGAGTCAGGTTTGTACCGTAATAGTTCTATTGTTCGATCGATTTAATAAAATGAATTACCTTTATTTTTTTATTTTTTTATTCCGTAATTATTTCCGGTAATTACGGATTTGTTTCGTTAATCACTCCCCACATGATACGTTTTCTTAACAATCTTAAACCTAATTTTTCATGTGTTAGGGTCATTTTGAACCTGTTACGATACATATTTGGTCGAATTATCGTTTTTTAAAAATTATATCTTCAGTTTGGTTGAGGCCAAACTGAAAACTCTACTTCTCCTCTTTCATTCTTTATTTCTACGTTCGTTTGAGAACAATCTAAATTTGATTTGTTGATCTTCTATGTATCGAGAAATGGATCCAGTTGTGTAGGGGAGTACCTCTACTGTGCCTACTGCTGACGCACCCACTCAGAACAATCTAGAGCCTCAATAGGAGAAACCGGAGAAGTTTGTTGGTTTGAACTACAAGAGGTGGCAACAGAAGATGTTCTATCTGACCACTCTTGGCTTGGCTCGTATGCTAACTGAGGATCCCCCTGTCATGAAAGAAGGTGACCATACGTCTGTCACTGTGTTAGATGCATGGAAGCACTTTGATTTTCTATGCAAGAACTACATTCTCATTCTTGGAAAATTCCATTTAATGGGTGTAGTGCTCACAACAGTGTCCTAAGCTTGTGGCAGGCTTTGGAGAAAAAAGGATAAAATCGAGGATGCTGGCTCAAGAAGTTTGTTGTGGTCAAATTCATAGACTACAAGATGGTAGACTCCACGACTGTGGTCAATCAGATTAAGGAGCTACAGGTGATCATCTATGAGATACTGGAATAAATGATTATGATTTGTGAACAATTCCAGGTTTTTGCTATGATTGGGAAACTTCCTCACTCTTGGAAGGATTTTGAGAATTACTTGATGCATAAGAAGAAATATATGACTATGAAAGTGCTGGTTACGCATCTGCGAATTGAAAGAGTGGAATAAGAGGTCACAAATAGGCTTTCTAATAGGCAGCCCAAGGCAAACTTGGTTGAATTGAGAAACAAAAACAAGAAGCGTTAGAAATCTAATGATGGTCCAAGAGACAAGACGAAAGTTAAGAAACAGTTCAATAGAAGCTGCTTAACTATGGAAAACATGGGCATCGTCATAGTGAATGCATGTTGCTAAAAGGGCAAGCCACATGCACATCTTGCTGAAGTGGTGGCTGAAGGCGTGCATGAGATATACCTGTCGGCAGTGGTTTATGAATGCAACGCAATTGGGAATACTCACGAATGGTGGGTTGACACTAGGGCCACTCGCCATGTTTGTGCACTGAAATAGATGTTTTCTGAGGACAAGATTGTTGATGGAAAACAACTATTCATGGGAAACTCGGATTTTGCTAAGGCTAAAGGTGTGGGGAAGATCATACTGAAGAAGACTTCTGGCAAAGAACTCACACTCAACAATGTGTTGCATGTACCTGACATGTGGAAAAACCTTGTTCCATGTCAACTACCAACTATCGACCCGGTATAGTTGTATTTGTTATTGAAACAATGAACTCGGCATGTAAAAGTGTGCGTACCTTAAAAATGAGGAGGATGATCTCATTATATAGTGTCTCGTCGTGGGCAAAGACGTTACTTCACATCAAATTAGTAGACATGAGCGTTTCTAGTAAGGTGATCGGGTGTGGTCTCAAGACCACCCCAAATATGTATAAAAAAAATTATAATTGTATTACTATGTGTATTTGTAAGCAATTTACCCTATTAACCAACAAATTGTAAAATGCTCTATGTGGTTATAAAAAACAATTCTCTTCTTTGAAATGTCATATGTTCAAATCCATTTGGCTACATTCTGTTTCCCATTTTTTTAAACATTTAACATCTTATATATCTTTTGATGTATATCATGTTTTTTTGTTTAATGATTTAAATCATATATCTTCTCATGTATCTTTTTTTCCTATTTTTGCAAACATTTAACTCCTTATGTATCTTTTGATGTATCTTGTTTTCTGATTAATGAAATTATTTTTCAATCGGTATAAAATCAAGACAGCTTTATTTACGTATCAAATTATTTCGTACTGATATTTCACTTTTTTTTTTAAACATTTCACTCCTTGTATATTCCTTATCAGAAATGGAATGCATGTAATATTTTTACAAAAATATTGGCCTGTGATTGACTCTGAGGTTTTGCAGGTGATTTTAACTATTTTTAATGAAGGAATAGATCCAGGCTCGTTGTGTGAGACTTATGTTGCGTTGGTTCCTAAAGTGGCATCCCCCACCCAGGTGGCTGGTTTGAGGCCGATTGCGCTGTGTAATTCGACATACAAGTTGCTCTCGCGTGTCATTGTCAACCGACTGAATCAGGTTATTAACAACATCATCTCAGGCAATTAGAGTGCTTTTGTCTCAGGCAGGCTGGTCACAGATAATGCCATTGTCGCCTTTGAGGCGTTTCACTCCATGAAAGTCGCCGTGCATGGCTTTCATAACCATGCTGCTATCAAATTGGATATGGTCAAAGCATTTGATCAGGTGGAGTGGAACTATCTGTGAGAGTTATGCACTAGATGCGATTTCCAGGAGCTTTCGTTGACTTGTTGCGGCGGTGTGTCTCCTCTGTCACTTTTAGGGCCCTTGTGAATGGTAGGCCTGGTTTTCGGATTGCCCCTACTCGAAGGATTCGACAGGGATATCCTCTCTCCCCGTTCCTTTTCATTATCTGCGTGGAAGGCTTGACGGCATTGTTGGACCGGGCAGTGAGAGGAGGGATGATGTGGGGTATTACATTTGGCAGGCCGGCACAAGTTCAGGTTTTGAACTTGCTCTTCGCAGACGATAGTGTGCTATTTTTTGAGTATATGGATGGGGCTTTAGAAACACTTTGAATATGTTCACTCAATATGGGATGCTATCCGTCGCTATTACTTTTCAAAAGTCCAAATTATATTTTAGCGAGGATATCCAACAAGCGGATTGGAATACATTTCAGACTTTCTTCAGATTCTGATTGGGAATGGCACGAGCAAATAATTGGGCATGCCATTTGTCACTGGAAGGAACAAGCGGCAGGTTTTTTATTTTCTCTGGGAAAAGGATTGCAAGAAGTTATATGGTTGGAAGGATAAGCTCATCTCTCCTGTAGGGAAGGAAGTTATGATCAAGTCAAGTCTGCAAGCCATACCTACTTTTATTATACAGGGCTTCAAGGTTCCCTCCGGGCTAGTGAAGGAGATTGAGAAATATATCCATGAGGTTTTATGGGGGGATACAAAGGCTAAACGGAAAGTGCATTGGCATAATTAGGATACATGCTGCCTGCCCAAGAATCTTGGGGGCATGGGTTTTCACAATCTAAAATGTTTTAATTTGGCTTTGCTCGCTAAGCAGTCGGGGGGTTCCTTACTTGCCCCACCGCCCTAGCAAGTCAAGTTCTTAACACAAAGTACCATCCGGGTACAACTATTGTTCGCGAAAATCACGACTACACTAGCAAGCGGACTAGGTCATATGTAGTATAGCTCAATTCGTGAGCAAGGTCGGTCCCACAAGGACTTGTTCGATAATTATGCAAACTTAATTACGAAATGCGAGATTACAAAGTTTGGCAGTCTTTGACAAAAATAAATGTGGAAAATGAAGTAGAAAATCACGGATTATCTAATCAAGACAAGTTTTAACCACGTTTAAGAAAGTAGATCGAACCGAATTAGTTAATTATTCCCTAATCGTTTTCTGTATTGATTCATACATTTTTATCATTAAAATTACAAGAATCGAGTCAATTACTGGTGTATTTCCCTAAAGTGGTTCATAGATCGTGCGCGGACTCTAGAACCCTATAAATAACTAAACGTCTACCGTAAACGGGCTAGAACAATATTAACTAAACACGAATCAAGTACTAGGAAATACCGATAATAAATACCGTAAACCTCACTACGTAACCACCGTGCACGGGGTAGTTAACAAATAATGATCTAATTGCTACAATTACTATCTTCAACCTTAGTTCCTTCGAAAGTAATTTATGAAAACATGCAAAGAAGTGGCCAATTAAAGCGAAGCAATAGAAATAATCGAAACAATTTGTTCGGGGAAACTAAATCGCTAAGGCTTTTCCCTAATATAAACCGTTGGGTACTCTTTCAAAGCAAAATCTTTTCCCCGAGACCGGGTGTTTCTCGTGTATGAATCAATATAAATCACTATTAGGTACAAATTAACATCATTCAATTCTATCTACAAGTTAATTAACCTAACATGCGTGTACCAACGATAATCATCACAAATTCATAAAACATAGAAGAAAGAATCAACATGATTACCTAGAAAATGAGAATAAACTTCTAGAAAACTCCTTCATAATGAATCACCAAGCATACAAGCAAGAATAGGCTAAAAACTCTTAAACAATAGAGAAAACAAGAACTTTTATTGATAAACTTGCTACATGGTTTCTTGCTCTAAAAATCGTGCATAAAATGCCGAAATATATCTTATTTACAGTAGAACCTCGATAAATGAATACCTTCTGTAATGATGACTTAAACTTATGCAACTAAGGTTTGGTATGGAAACATGTTCGGGTCTGCAATGCATGAAGCATCTGCCGTGTTCAGCTGGGTGCAGGGTCAGCAGGGTTGATCAACTTGCTGATGTCAAGTCTATTGAAGACAAGTCTGCTGCATGTTTGTTCGAAGTTACTTCTGGGGTATTTCAGTCATTTACTGGGTTGGCTGTTTAGTCGGTTAAGGTTGGATTCCCAAGGCTATAAATACCGTATGTATTAATTGTAACATGATGTAACTTTCTGGTGATAATAAAATATCCTCGTTTGTCCGTGGAGTAGTCGGCACATTGCCGGAAACCACGTTAAATCTGTGTTTTTTTTTTGTTTTTGTGTTTGCATGCTTGTTTATCTTTTATCTTTACTCACAATCACCATCACTTCTTGATCGATCCGTAATAACAAACTAGTATCAGAGCGTCCAGGTTCATCAAGAAATCTGTTTATCTGTTTTAAGCAAAGTAGATTGGCACCAAGGTCATAATTGACGCTAGGATTTGGGATCTACACAAGCTTTTCTGGTGAGAAAGATGTCCGCTTTAAATGTTAAGATTGACAAGTTTACGAGGAAGGAAATGCTTTAGTCCGTGATGATCAATATGCATGCTTTGTTGAAGCTGCAGGATTATGGGGTCCCTTGTCTAAATCAACAAAAGGAAGTCTTTCTTTGAGAGAGCGGTCTGGAGGAGGAAAGCACATTCAACAATTATGTTGTGCTTGTCAGATGATATTATCACAGAGGTTGCTGAGGAGGACACTGGTGAGAAGTTGTGGGCCAAACTTAAGAGTCTGTATATGACTAAGTCCCTAACCAACAAGTTGTTGTTGAAACAACGTCTGTTCAGTTTAAGGATGCATGAGGGTACTCAGATGAGGGTACTCAGCTGAGGGATCATCTAGATCAGTTGAACATAATATTGCTTGATTTATGAAATATTGATATGAAGATTGAAGATGAGGATGCTGCATTGATTCTACTTGTGTCACTGCCAGCATCATATGAGAACTTTGAGCAGTCTTTTATTATTGGAAAGGACTCAGTATCATTGGAGGATGTAAGGTCATCACTCCATGCTCGGGAGTTACGCCATAAGGCATCTGGTATCTGAAACAGATAGTCAGTCTGCTGGGTTGGTGGCCAGTGGAGTCAGCAGGGGGCTAGGAAATTCTGGAAAGATGAAATTCAAAAAGAATTCAAAGGGTCCTAAAGCTAAGGATATCTGTAGTTACTGGAATGAGCAGGGACATTGGAAAAATGAATGTCCAAAAAGGAAGAAGCAACAGGGTACTCAGTAGGGTACAGTTGCTTTGGCAGAACAAGCACCAACTCTGAAGAAAATCTGCCTTAGCAGCTTTAGTCGATGAGGCACGCAGATTTGTGGATTCTGGACACTGGAGCATCTTATCATGTGTGTCCAAACAGGAAGTGGTTTTCAACTTTTCAGCAGGTTGATGGAGTTCATATTGTTATGGCCAATAGCAAGGTCTGCAAAATAGTTGGGATTGGATCAATCCAACTTAGGACACATGATGGTAAATTCTGCACATTGAATAAGGTTAGGCATGTTCCACAAATGACCAAGAATTTGATATCTCTTAGTCTCTTTGGATGAAGCAAGGGTTCAAGTTCAGGGGAGAAGGTGGAGTGGTGAATGTCTATACGGGTTCAAGTGTGATTCTGATGGGTATCAGGCAGGGGACATTGTACATACTACAAGGGTCTCATGTGACGAGTTCTATTTGTTGTTGTATCATCTGAGGTTCACCAATCACAATTGACTAAGTTTTGGCATATGAGATTAGGTCATATGGGTGAAAGAAGGATCCATATTCTGTCTAAGTCTGATCTACTTGGGGGACATAAGGTCAAGGAACTGGAATTTTGTGAACACTGTGTTTGGGAAGCTACATAGGAGCAAGTTACCAAAAGCAATCCACATCACAAAAGGGACACTTGATTATGTCCATTCTGATTGTTGGGGACCTTCATTGGGTGGCATAAGCATTGCCGTAATAGGTCATGTTCAAACAACAAGACACTGGGAAAACAAACTCCGTCTGTTTGCAATCTGGCTCATATAACCTATTATCAAAAACCCTAACCCTAACACAGCCTTCGGAATTCATTGGACACTGTGGTATGTACATCAACAGACAACTGTCTATCATCACAGACAGATTTTTCATCTTGTTAAAAGCCCTGTCAATAAAACTAGGGTATTTTAACTTTACAGATTCAACAGATGTACCGGATTTGATGTCCGTACAATTGGTTTCGTAATCACCGGACACCGTTTCGGCTAAATGAATCTCCATTGTGTTGTAGATGCTTTTCCCAGAAATCGAAACAGACCAAAACTCAGAAAATTCTTCGACTGAAATGATTTGCTACAGTAAAAAGTCGCTTTTATGAATAGTAACCTGGGGGAATAAACCTTAATTTTCAAAAAGGAAATGATTGCGTGTGAAGACGACAGTTGTTAAAGTAGAAAATTTAAAGGAATATGCCCTTTTACTATTGCTCATCAGTGAAAAGTTGCCGACAAAATGTACTACTGTAGCCACGTGGTTGGCCTAGCTGTCGGCCAATCAGACAAAAAACATCATGAGCGGCTACGTCACGCCTACCCCTACCCCCTTCGCCTCATGACACGTGGCAAAACCAGTAATATTATAAGATTTTGTCACATGTAAGGCTGAGATTAAAAGTCAGATATAGAGGGCACTATAAAAGTCCCTCTTTGCCTCCGCAAAACCTTAGTAGTAAAGAAGTTTGAAACTACTATTCCTCCTTTTGTCTCTCTCTACTATCTCACTATCTCACTCCAGAATAACTAAATAAAAATGACTCGCAGAACCCCTCAGTACAGAATTTAGGGAAAATCGGTATTTTTAACATACCCACACTGCCCACTAACCCCTCTCTTCCTCATAGATTATTTATCTAATCTATTAAAAGATTATAAAATTTGTTACGCTAGAGTATGCACAGAACTCCACCAAAACGGGGAACCACAAGAGTGAAGCATTCAAGCACTTCAAGCAGTGGAAGGCTTTGGTTGAAAATCAGACTGGGAGGAAGATCAAGAGACTTAGAACTGATAATGGACTAGAATTTTGTTGGTCTGAATTTGATGAATTTTGCAAGAATGAAGGCATTGCTAGGCACCATACTGTCGGAGATACTCCCAAACAAAATGGTGTTGCAGAAAGAATGAATCAAACTCTTCTGGAAAGGGCAAGATGCATGCTCTCTAATTCTGGTCTAGCAAGGAGATTTTGGGGGGAGGCTGTTAGTACAGCCTGCTACTTAATCAATAGGGGGCCTCACACTGGGATCAAAATTAAAACACCACTTGAAGTTTGGTCAAGCAAGTCAGCAGACTACTATGGACTTAGGGTTTTTGGAAGCACTGTCTACTACTGTGTCAGTGAGGGAAAATTGTAGCCTAGGGCCAAGAAGGGTGTGTTTGTTGGATATGGAGATGGAGTTAAGGGGTATAGAATCTGGTCATCAGCTGAAAATAGGGTTATACACAGCAGAAGTGTAGCTTTTTATGAAAACTCTATGCTTAACTCATCTGTGAGAGCCACATCTGAATCTGAAATTGAATCTGAGACTGAGAAGATTGACAAACAGGTGGAGCTTTAAGTAGAGCCTGCTGGATTAAAGGAATCAGCATGGGACAGTCAACAGTCAGCAGATCCAGAGCAGGATCCAAGCCAGTCTGCTGAACAAGGATCAGCAGAGACTCAAACTGCTGATGTTGGTCAGCAAGGTATAGCTCTCAGCAGAACCAGGATGACCAATATCAGACCTCCAAGAAAATATGGGTTTGAGGAGGATATGGTTGGATATGCACTATAGATATTCAAGAAAAAGGAAGGAATGACATCTGCTGAGGGTTTTAGATATAAGGCACGTTTGGTTGGTAGGGGGTTCAGTCAGAAAGAGGGGGTAGACTATGAAGAAATATTTTCTCCGGTGGTCTTCCATCAGGGTGCTGTTAGCAATAGTGGCACATCAGAATCTTGATTTGAGCAATTGGATGTGAAGACAACCTTTCTACATGGAGATGTAGATAAGGAAATTTTAATGACTCAGCCAGAGGGTTTCCAAGTTCCTGGCAAAGAAGGATATGTGTGCAAGTTGAAGAAGTCCTTATATGGACTTAAGAAGGCTCCAAGGCAGTGGTATAAGAAGTTTGACAACTATATGATTCAGCAGGGTTATATCAGGAGTCCATATGATTGTTGTGTTTATCACAACAAGTTGAAGGATGGATCAATCATCTACTGTGTCAGATGTAGATGATATCTTTGATAGTTCTTTGCAAAAAATTCTGACATTCCAGATCTGAAGAATCTGCTCAAGGCTGAATTTGAGATGAAGGATTTGGGGAATGCAAAGAAAATTCTGAGGATGGAGATCTACAGAGATAGGAAGCAGGGGAAGTTGTTCTTGTCTCAGCAGGGGTATATTGAAAAGGTATTATCCAAGTTTGGCATGTCAGCAGCCAAACCTATAGATACTCCAATGGCACCAAATCTGTTGAAATAGTGTCCTAAACCCAATCGGGTTGGACCGGATCCGACCGGGTCGGATCATTTGTACTATTTCTTTATGTTTATGCATATATAAAATGGCTTATTCTGTTGTCATATATATGTTCTTTTAAAGAACCAATTATGAATTGTTATATGGTAACGTCCTTAGTATTAAATCGTGATAGAGAAACCCATGATAGGTGATTATGGTTGATGAGATCTCTAATCACTTTAATAAGTTTAATACTTAAATGTCTCTGAGATCGATGTACTATTAAACAGGCATTGATAGTATAAAACAGACTAGCACGTATTAGATGTCTTATGTCTTTAGTAAGCGTGGATAGATCTTGTCTATCGAAGTGTAGAGACACTTGGACCGTATGCGTGGACGTGTATTAGAGAATGCGACGCTAGACGTTAGGATCGACCCACTTACACGGATAAGTGTCACACTATGTGGCGGTTGTGTAATTATCCTTAAGACCGAGTCTTCATGGCATCACGGTGTGGATTGTCATGCTTTGACACTATTGAGGTTTCCACAGCCATGGGGCGATCATGCGGTAGTGATTGGGTGTGATATTGAAGCACGCGGAGTATACATGATTGGTCGTCCGGGAATCGCGTGCCACTTATCGGTGAGGGGTAAATATCCGAAAGGGCCTTCTTATAAGGAATGTCTCGTTCTCGTGAATCTTTGCAAAGTGGGAGTAAACGTGTTACTTGAGAGAGCCTCGATATCCAGACTATAAGACACGGTCGTCAATGTTTGACACTCGACGCACGACCGTTGGGATATTATTATAGCGATAGGATTGTAAGTTACACGGTAATCGCTTTCACATGAAAGGTAGTAGTCATTGCATTTGACTCTTCCGATGATTGGGGTCACGGTGTGTTGCTAGACGCTATCCCGTGATCGTTAGGCATGAAGGGCAATTTCGTAATTTGCACTTTGTGTCTACGGCCAACATATTCGAAGCCTATCGGGTCACACACATATGAACATCCAAATTGATTAAAATGTGGTTATAGATGATAACCAAATAAGGAAAGTTTATCTCGAGACTATAAGGGTTATAGTGGTAAATTAATATGGTGGTATTTATTATGAATAAATATAATACAAGATATTAATTATGATGATTAATTAAATATGTATATTGATACATATGTTTTTCGAAAATATGTATATATATGATATACATGTATTTTTGCAAATTAATTAATCATAGCATTATATTAATTAAAGAAGTTTCCATAAGTCAATTAATGAAGATATGGGCGCATTCTTGTTGTGTGTATGACACACTTGGATTGTGCAATTTAATTAATGAGATTACCATAATATTGATATGTGATATTAATTGATTTTGAGAAAAAATAGATTTATGGTAATAACATAATTTGCATTCAATATAAGATATTGGAGAATTATAAATTATGGATTCATTTAATATAAGATATTAAATTAAAAGAGATAAATCAATCACATTAATTATGTTTCCTTATTTTATTGGAAAGAGATTTTTCTTCTCCTCTACTCCAAGGAAAAGTGGCGCCTTTATACCTATAAATAAGAGGGATTGCCAAGCTCTTTAGTACACCATTCTTCCAAGAGCAATTGTTCTTGTGAAAAATTGCAAGAACTCATAGTTCTTGTGTAAGAAAGAGGGGCTTCCTATAGTGAGTTTGTGAGGAGGAAAAAGTCCGGTCTAAGCAACCGGGTTTTCCGATAACAATCCATGGTGGGATTCCGGCGGGCTGTTCGTGTGGACTAGCGGTAGAGGCCGAACACTTGGGCGGCTCCATGCTGAACTACTCTCCTTAGACGGTCAAAGCGTCGATCTTTTAGATCAACCAAGGTAACCGCCATCTTTAGTTTATTCGTTTATTGCTTAAACGAAGTCGATCTTGGGTAAAAGGAAATCAAATTTTTGAATTCCGCTGCGTTCCCGCGTAGATTTCCTAACAGTGGTATCGGAGCGAGCTTCGAGCTTAAGCAATAAGCGTGTTTTTTTGCGTAGTTAATTTTATCGTTTAAATCACGTAATTAAAAGATGATATATTTTGATTCGTAAAACGATACACGAAAAGAAATTATTTTGTTTTGTGTATTTTATGTTTCAATATAGTTCATAGTTGTGATTAGTCGATAGATGCAAGATTCAAATCACGATACGTTAAGTCGAGGTTGAGTGATGGATTCTCGGTGAACCCACTCTTCGTTAATTCGATGTGCTCGACTTTTCGTCCCGTGATATTTATTGTGCATAGATATCTCGTTGTTTAGTCGTGTCATGGTTTAGAGACCAACGACATCCCTTTGATTACGAATCAAAAGAAAAGAAACAAAGAGAGAGATTTAATTTTAATTTAATTTTAGAATAGTTCTAATTAATTAAAATTAAAATTAAAATCAATCGTTAATTTTATTTTGATTAAAATCATTTAATTAATTAAATGTTAATTAGTTAATTGATTAGATAAAATTATTTAATGGATTAAATGTTAATTGATTAATTAAGACGCAAGTAGTTAAATTTTAATTTTATCTTTTTCATAAGATTTTATTGTATGGATTAGATATAGTAGATATAATATGATTATATGGACCCGATTGATCATGGACTCGATCGATAGGATAGATGTGAATGATTTAAATTTTCTGTTGGTTTAAAAGTTGTCCTGAGGCCGTTATGAAAACGTGACCTAGTTTATTTTCTCGCATTTATCCCATTCCCGTTAGCTCCTCCCGTCTGTGGCGGGTGTATTTATTTTATTAGATAGAATTAAATGTAACAAGAATGGAGCGAGAAGATGGAGACCAAAGAAAGAGAAGAAAATAAAGATCACATTGGAGAATGGAGCATTAAAGATCCTATTGGCGGTTGCAATTTCCTTTAGATTGTGACCAGCGGTTTAAATCGGTTTGTATTCAAACCGCACCTAGAAAAAAGTCCATGATCATACCGGTTACTTTACGCATTTATTTATTTTGTGCTTGTATTTATTTTATATGATACGATAGATGCATGACTAGGCACGATCTAGATAAATGTGTAGGATGTATGTTTATAGAGATAGACATATTTATGATGAGACCATAATTAAATTAATTAAGTGAATTAATTTACATAAATACTTCCACCTCAAAAGAATCAAGTTGAAATTGCCTCCCCCCATATTATAATGACGGTGAAGAGCCCTTGTTCGATCCAACTCATCACCAAAGCAGGGGTTGACCTACCTCGGTATATCGTCATTATCGAGATATGATCGTATGAGATCTCACGAATATTGGGGTTATGACTTGACTAAGAATTCTCTCGCCACCACCAAAGCGGGTCGTTTGGATTTTAGAGGCAAGGGTTTGACTACTTCATAAGATGAATATTGTCAAAGAGTTGACTAGTCAAACAACAAGAGTCGTATAAGATACGATTGACAAAGGGTTGTTGTCTACCTATTAGACTATTTTCGCCCACCACCCAAGCGGGGTCGCGGTAGTTTAGTGGGATCTTGTCCACTAAAGAAATTAATAATTCTTGAAAGTCAATTGGAAGTAGTTGACTAGTGGGAGCAAAATCATAAACCAAAAGACCATTTTTGATTTTGCGTGTATAAACAACAACACTCTTTTATCTTTATTTTATGTTGTAGTTTTAGCAAACTTTATATTTATGTTTAATTCTCGATTAGTAAAACCAAATTATGATCATACTTTCCTTAGAAACGTTCTCAAATATGGTTAAGTAATTTTAATCCTTTTAAAATGAGCAATGACACGAGAGATCCCGTTGTAGTAGTTAGAGACAAGGAGGCTACATATTTGATGGAGTACTCCAAAGCTTTAACTATTAATGAAAGCGAAGCTCATGATATGATTAAATCATTTGAAATAAGTTTCAACGAATTAGTCATATATTGGATACGATCCAAGATGATCATTCAGTCATACGATGACAGTTAATTCAAACGTTGGATAAGAATGACCACGTCTAATTTTGGAAAGGTTGTTTTCAAAATTGTAAGATTTAAGTATCGACTTAATTCTATCATTGCTTAAAGGTTAATTAAATAGTCAATGTTTTGAATACGATTCAAAAGGTTAAATAAACTATTTAATAAACTTTAGATTTTCTTTATGAAAGGAAATCAAAGACATAGCTCTTGTGATCTTTCTTAAGTCTTATGAAGACTACAATAAGAAACATTTCTCAAGTGCTTAAAGGATTAAAAGGGAAAGTTAGGGCATGTGCTTAAATAGAGAACTTATTGAAGTTTCTATTCTAGGCAAGTGAGTTGAGATAAATCTATCTAAGTTCAAGTCAACTCTTAGATATATGATGTCTTACGAGTGTGATTAAATTAGAAAGATTAAATACAGATATGGAAGGTGAAGCAAACGTTGTAACACTTACCACATTCTGGATCTAGTAAACTGATAAGGGAACTAAATAAATGTTATTATGTTCCGGTTCTTATGAAGGACACAAGTTCAGTTATTTGTTAGGATTTAGTAGACACATTCAATTGTAAAGAATAAATGTTATTCCGATAAAGTTGGAAGGTCACTGAACCTAACATACTAGACTGTTGTCACTATATAGTTGATATATGTGATGAGATCTCAACTAAATATTTGAATGGTCATATCCTTGATATGTGTAGTTGTTCTGCACATAGTCTCTCTGGGGAGGGAAGCGTGTAATTAAACGTCATTCGATGATGTTGAACCATATGATTATGAATCATGTGGGTAATACGTATCTTACCTAAAGATGACTAAAATACCTTTATGAAAAGGTTGTAAAATCTAGAAAAATTGTCTGAAGCCTAAACATACCGATGTTTGTTGGCTTGTGACAATTAATGCCACAAATAATTGTTTATTAGTCTCTACGACTATTTTTAGAAATAGTCAAGTGTACTCGATGAAGTGCATAATTCGGAAGCCCGAAAAGTTCGAGCTAGTACGAATATGAGATTGATGAGCTACTTAGGAATTAATCTTCAATTGGATTGAAGTAATTAATACTCAAGGGTGTTTCGTAAGTCGTCTCGAAAAGGAATAAGATTCTTCCTTGAAGGATACCATCTTTGGGATACGCAATTAGATTGTGTTCCCAAATGGAAACAACACTTTATATGATAAAGGTGTGACGAAAGCCATGAAAAGTATCCTTACTGCTTCGGGATAGTGCCTTTATACTTAACTTAGTTCCAAAGAATAAAGGTTGAATAAATTCCATATTAGATATGGAAGAGGATAATGTCGAATCTATCTTAACCGATGATTTGAAGTTGTCGTAGGCGAGTCGTAAAGGCTTGGAGCCTAGTACGACATATGCAACTTTGTGGAATATCTTAGCTAGCACGCTTTGGATATTATTTACTTGTCTGTGGAGCAAAATGTTTGTCTCCTAACATGTCATTTTCTAAAGGAAGTGTTTCTTCCAAAAGAAACAAATGGGAGTGAATCGAGATCTCAAAAGAGTTTGAGAACCACAAAGATACATTCAACCATTGGAACATGAGCAGACGCCGCATAGCGATGAGGTGTAGAACACTGCTCAGTGCACACAAAAGTTCTGTAAGTCTGTGGATAACCTCAAGCCTGAAAAGGTTGTTGGTATGTTCATCTTGAAGAATGAATATCTCACGACTTGTGAAAGAATGTTTGAAAGGCAAGATTGAGAGATATGGCCAGGAGCCATAATATCTGAATAAGAATTCCATCAGTGACAAACCAGGTCATGAACCTAGTCTGTCTTACCCAAGGGGAGTGTCCCTGAAAGGCTGACATGGATAGTAATATGATTATCATAAGGCTATAGTGACGGCTGAAGGGTATGAGGTGTAAACCTTGTAATTACCTTTATGCTACCAGCTGAGCCCAGTTCTATTCAGATGATACTTGTTATAACTTCGTATCATGGCTATATGATAGTGTTGAAGACGCTGGGCAGACAGCTCAATGCTCATAGACTATAACATGATATGTGAGCCCACGAGGTCCATTTATGGACTCAAACAAGTTTCTCTAGACGATCTCTTTGTTTGATAATCAAAGGAGTTTGATTTAGTCAAAAGAAGGATATGCCCAATGTGCAAGATGGATAGTGGGAGTGTGTTATGATTTTTGAGTAAGGTATTGGATATCTCTCTCGAGAATTATCACCCCATGTCACAGTCAATTAATGTTTGGTAGTTCAAGGTCTTTACGAAAGCACTTGGATTAGCAGTTCTTATTTTAGAAATAAGAATCTATAGTGATAGATTTAACTGCTGTTAAATTATAGTTTACCTATATAGATGTGATGCTAAAAGGAGTTTAGCATAGATCGCAAGATCTATCTGTGTTAGGACGTTGGTCCTAAAGATGAGGTGAAAGATGATGATGCTTATGGAAGGTTTCTTCACTATCGCGATAGGAACCATCTTAAAGGAATGCCGGATGTTCATAGTTCATGAATAGTCATGAGCAAGTATGAAAGTAAATCCGTGAATGTCGAGAAAATCCTTAAACAAGTTAAGGAAATATTCTTAGTTTATTGAAACCGGGAATCGTAAATATAGTTATACGCACGTATATCCCGAGTCTTACGGGCGAGTGGGAGCTACGGTCCAGGTTTGCGTCACTTTATTTAAAGTGATACAGTGAGCTAGAAATGTTCTAGCTTATGGGCCAGTAAAATCTACAACTAGGCCAAAACACAAGAGTGCCTTGGAGGCGCAGCGAGAGCAAAGACATGGATCTGAAGGTTCATTCTCGAACCTTGTATGGTTCTTCCACCTTTTCTATATAGTTGATATAGTAAGTGGATTCATTGCTTGGAGCAAGGACCAGGGTCTCGTCAAAGATTCATGTGTGTGTTGAGGCGCCTTTGACTTGGTCAATTCGAACATGATGTGAAGATAGTTCGAGTCCCCACGGATAGCGATCCGCTTATGGCTGTGGCTAGTTGCGAGTATTGCATGAGATTCTTGTGTTTCAACTTGGTCTTGTGTGCGAGTGATTGGTTTTAGGCCAAGTGGGAGATTGTTGAAATAGTGTCCTAAACCCAATCGGGTTGGACCGGATCCGACCGGTCGGATCATTTGTACTATTTCTTTATGTTTATGCATATATAAAATGGCTTATTCTCATTGTCATATATATGTTCTTTTAAAGAACCAATTATGAATTGTTATATGGTAACGTCCTTAGTATTAAACTGTGATAGAGAAACCATGATAGGTGATTATGGTTGATGAGATCTCTAATCACTTTAATAAGTTTAATACTTAAATGTCTCTAGACTGATGTACTATTAAACAGGGCATTGATAGTATAAAACAGACTAGCACGTATTAGATGTCTTCTGTCTTTAGGGCAGGGATAGATCTCGCTCATCGAAGTGTAGAGACACTTGGGTACGTGGACGTGTATTAGAGAATGCGTACGTTAGACTGACCCACTTACACGGATAAGTGTCACACTATGTGGCGGTTGTGTAATTATCCTTAAGACCGAGTCTTCATGGCATCACGGTGTGGATTGTCATGCTTTGACACTATTGAGGTTTCCCACAGCCATGGGGCGATCATGCGGTAGTGATTGGGTGTGATAATCAAGCATGCGGAGTATACATGATTGGTCGTCCGGGAATCGCGTACCTATCGGTGAGGGTAAATATCCGAAAGGGCCTTCTTATAAGGAATGTCTCGTTCGTGAATCTTTGCAAAGTGGGAGTAAACGTGTTACTTGAGAGAGCCTGATATCCAGATTATAAGACACGGTCGTCAATGTTTGACACTCGACGTCGACCGCTGGGATATTATTATAGCGATAGGATTGTAAGTTACACGGTAATCGCTTCACATGAAAGGTAGTAGTCATTGCATTTGACTCTTCCGATGATTGGGGTCACGGTGTGTTGCTGAGACGCTATCCCGTGATCGTTAGGCATGAAGGGCAATTTCGTAATTTGCACTTTGTGTCTACGGCCAACATATTCGAAGCCTATCGGGTCACACACATATGAACATCCACCCCGGATTAAAATGTGGTTATAGATGATAACCAAATAAGGAAAGTTTATCTCGAGACTATAAGGGTTATAGTGGTAAATTAATATGGTGGTATTTATTATGAATAAATATAATACAAGATATTAATTATGATGATTAATTAAATATGTATATTGATACATATGTTTTTCGAAAATATGTATATATATGATATACATGTATTTTTGCAAATTAATTAATCATAGCATTATATTAATTAAAGAAGTTTCCATAAGTCAATTAATGAAGATATGGGGCGGATTCTTGTTGTGTGTATGACACACTTGGATTGTGCAATTTAATTAATGAGATTACCATAATATTGATATGTGATATTAATTGATTTTGAGAAAAAATAGATTTATGGTAATAACATAATTTGCATTCAATATAAGATATTGGAGAATTATAAATTATGGATTCATTTAATATAAGATATTAAATTAAAAGAGATAAATCAATCACATTAATTATGTTTCCTTATTTTATTGGAAAGAGATTTTTCTTCTCCTCTACTCCAAGGAAAAGTGGCGCCTCTTATACCTATAAATAAGAGGGATTGCCAAGCTCTTTAGTACACCATTCTTCCAAGAGCAATTGTTCTTGTGAAAAATTGCAAGAACTCATAGTTCTTGTGTAAGAAAGAGGGGGCTTCCTATAGTGAGTTTGTGAGGGAGGAAAAAGTCCGGTCTAGCAACCGGGGTTTTCCGATAACAATCCATGGTGGGATTCCGGCGGGCTGTTCGTGTGGACTAGCGGTAGAGGCCGAACACTTGGGCGGCTCCATGTTGAACTACTCTCCTTAGACGGTCAAAGCGTCGATCTTTTAGATCAACCAAGGTAACCGCCATCTTTAGTTTATTCGTTTATTGCTTAAACGAAGTCGATCTTGGGTAAAAGGAAATCAAATTTTTGAATTCC
The DNA here is from genome assembly GCA_026214975.1 of Gentiana macrophylla. Lineage (NCBI taxonomy): Eukaryota > Viridiplantae > Streptophyta > Magnoliopsida > Gentianales > Gentianaceae > Gentiana > Gentiana macrophylla. Next base: position 31,408 of record JAOBSW010000142.1, on the reverse strand, counting down.
GCTGCGTTCCCGCGTAGATTTCCTAACAAAATCTACATATGTCTGTTGTGTTTGCTCCACAGTCAGTTGAAGAGGAAGAATACATGTCTAAGGTTCCATATGCTAGTGCAGTGGGTAGTTTAATGTATGCCATGGTTTGCACTAGGCTTGATTTGACTCGCAGACGATCGGTGTTGTCGGCGGTTTATGGCTCAACTCGAAAAGGAACACCTGAAAGCGATAAAGAGGATATTCAGTACCTTAGGGGTACATCGATATTGGACTCATTTATGGAGGTGGTACTCAATGTTTTGTCACAGGGTACTGTGATTCTGATTATGCTAATGAAGTGGACAACAGGAGGTCTATGACTGGGTATGTGTTTACTTTGGGTGATTCTGTGGTAAGTAGGAAGACAACTTTACGAGTGCATGTGACATTATCTACTACTAAGCGAGTATATGGCACCGATGTAAGCGAGTATATGGCACTCGATGTATGACAAAATGAGGCAATCTGGTTGAAAGGGCTAGTCAATGATCTGAGTCTGCATCAAGATCAGACTAGATTATATTGTGACAGTCTTAGTGCAATATGTTTGGCTAAGGATCAGGTTCATCATGAGAGCACCAAGCACATTGATGTTAGGTATCATTTTCTAAGAAATGAAAGGAGGGTTAAGGTGGAGAAGATCAGCACTGATGTGAATCCTGCTGATATGTTCACTAAACCAGTTCCAAGGAGCAAGTTTCAGTTGTGTCTAGACTTGCTAAATATCCAAAGCTGTTAATTTGAATCTGGGAATACTCAGCTGAAGGTGGAGTCTGCTGAGGTATTCAAATCTGAAGACAAAGAGGATTTCTGGCACTTGGTTGTGCATCTGGTCATTTTGCATGCAATTGAAGTCAAGGTGGAGATTTGTAATGGTGACTTAAACTTATGCCACTGAGGTTTGGTATGGAAACATGTTCGGGTCAGCAATGCATGAAGTATCTGCTAAAATCTAGTGTTCAGCTGGGTGCAGGGTCAGCAGAGTTGATCAACCTGCTGATGGCAAGTCTACTGAAGATAAGTCTGCTGATGCTCAGCAGACTTGTAGAACACGTCTGCTGCATGTTTGTTCAAAGTTACTTCTGGGGTATTTCAGTCATTTACTAGGTTGGCTGTTTAGTCGGTTAGGGTTGGATACCCAAGGCTATAAATACCGTCTGTATTAATTGTAACATGATGTAACTTTCTGGTGATAATAAAATATCCTCGTTTGTCTGTGGAGTAGTTGGCACATTGCTGTAAACCACGTTAAATCTGTGTTCTTTTTGTTTCTGTGTTTGCATGCTTGTTTATCTTTTATCTTTATTCACAATCACCATCACTTCTTGATCAAGCCGTAATAACACCTTCGGGACCTAGAAAAAATAATTTGTTTCGCGAGTTTATTTATTTATCGATAAATGAATATATTATTAATTTATCGATAAATGAATATTTATTCATTTAGATAATGTTTTTACATTTTATTTTTATTTTTTCTTATGATTAGTATTTTTACCTTTAATGTACAAATGTATGTCAAAATTCTTATGAAAAACTTAATTACATTCATTTTCTTTAAACTCTAGATTAGGAATACATGCACTATATGTATGGACTTGTTACATTGTATTGTATTGATATATCACTAAATTATCTTTTTATAATAAACATATAATAATATATCACTTGGAATGATGCAGTTATGGAATGGCCTACAGACAAAGAAATTATTGAGTCCGTACAAAATGATGAGAATGATCCTGAACCAGATGATAGTAGCGTCATACCAAATGTGTCATCAAAAGAAGCATTTCAGGCAGTAGTCACCACTCACCATACAAAATTACTTGCTACAGCACGAGCAAAACATTCCAAAAGTTGTGCATGCATTGCAAAAAAATTAAGGATGTAATGCATTTTGGTGGTTAAGTAAGACCTAAAAAGGGTAAATCTAGAAGTTTTGGGGTTAAGTCGGTGCGCTGCCCCATCCGTGTGCTAGGGATCCTATCCCAGTGGACAGCTCTGGACATGTCCATAATGCGTCGAATTTTTTTTTTTAAATGCTGAAAAATAAAATATTTATGGTTTCGGTGCTCATCTGAAACTATTTCCTACGAATGGGTCCACGTCAGCATTGTTTACTGAAGCCGCTGGTTCAACCAGCGTCTTTACCCTTTTTTTGAAAAACAACAAAGCCGCTGGTTGAACCAGCGGCTTCCTATGTACCAATTTCATTTCAATACAGGATGCTCACGTTTTTTCCCAGGTTAAAGCCGCTGGTTCAACCAGCGGCTTTGTTGTTTTTCAAAAAAAGGGTAAAGACGCTGGTTGAACCAGCGGCTTCAGTAAACAATGCTGACGTGGACCCATTCGCAGGAAATAGTTTCAGATGAGCGCCGAAACCATAAATATTTTATTTTTCAGCATTTAAAAAAAATTTCTAATGCGTCCTGGGGCAAGAATCTCAATTTTTTGGCTATGCACTGACACGCTTTACCAGCCATTCACTCGGGATACCGGCCCAAGTGTTAAGGTCTGGACTTGTCTTGCTTCTGGACATGTCTGGGACATGTCTTGGACTGATCCTTAAGCAACTTGTGTGCTTCCCTATGTGTTCACTGAGTCAAGCGGGCCAGGCTTCTTCTAGGATTGTCCAGGACTGATCCTGGACATGCCTGGGGCATGTCTGGACTGATCCTTGGACATGTGTTGGCTTGTCCTGGGTTTGTCCTGGGTTTGTCCTGAGCATGTCCTGGCATGATCTTGGACTTGTCCAACAGCTCGACTTGGTTCTCCTCTGGTTCCATCTCTATCTTTCTACATGTTTCGGCTCAAATCCCCTTCGGCTCGGAGTATTCCTACAAAGAACCATAAAATGTGTAGTAATATAATTTGATACAAAAATAATATATAAATACAAAATAATCACGATAAAAGCTCATACGTAGCTTCCAATCCAATTAAGCACTTTTACGTATAGTTTATCATGAATTAATCCAATTTAAGTCCAATTTTAGGGGTAAATTGATATAGAAAAATGTCATAAAGTTGATTCACATCAATTACCCCCCACTTAATCTTTGATCTTCCCGAGCAAACATTATATTGAAACGAACTTCCCAAAAAGTCCTACACACCGAATAATACCAACTAAAATTGAGATACAATCATAAGATGTGAATCAACTTCAATCCATAAACAAGTCATTAAGCATCCCTATATCAAGAAACCGATGTGCGTGTGTGCATAACTCGTCATGTCGTTGTGATTCAAAAAAAGATTCTCATTGTACAAGCCTCATGTCTCAACTTATCTCCCAAAGGACTCGGTCTTCTTCTCAGAAACGCAAGGTTACAGAAAATGAGCACTGTTCGATGTTGGTCGGAAGGATTCAGAAACAGAGCGCATTGCCCAATTTCTTTATTTGTTTTTTTTTTTGAAAGGGTCATGCAACTGACGATGAAAGGATCATGCAATGGTGGGTGCCTAGCAAGCCCTCTCGTCAAAATGTCACACAATTCTTCTTCTTTTTGATTTTTTTTGTTTTTGGAATCCTCATTTTTTTCCCTTAACCAACGCCAAACCATGCATCGACTTCCTTTCACCGAGTAATAAGAGAATAAAACGAGTCAAAGATCACCACGTATATTGAGCTAAACTCGTATAATCCTTCATCTAATCATGAAACAACTACATTCAAAATCATACGTGCTTCAATTTTGTTCATATTCGATTTCATGACACAAAAACGCTTAATAAAGTGCTACTTCACGAATCAAAACACATGATATGTTCGATCTTTTCATTTTGTGTTACTAACTCGGGTGTAAAAGGTGTCAAGGTTCCACTTTCAACTTAATGCATGCACACCGGATATCACAAAAATCAAGTGATAAAACTATAACCACTTTACCCAAGCAAGTGTAACTTACCCCCCCCCCCCTCCCCCCACTTAAGAACACACAATGTCCTCAATGTGAAAGAAAAATGAAAGTCAAGACACTTAGCGTTGGTAAAAGCGGCGGAGCAAAAACCCGAACACGAAGCAAATCCGAGCGTGAAACAATAATGCTAAGCCAAGAGATCCGTCAAAATTCCAAAACGAGCCAAGAACTGCCAAAAACCAAGTCTAACACACTCCAAGAAACGATTAGTGCAACACGGGACAAAACACCCGTGCTAGAAAAACAATGTCATATTACCAGCAGTAACGCGACACAATAAAATATAGAATGAAATATTAAAATGCACCGAACAAGATTAAGCCAATACTAATTCTATTGCAATTCACCCCCAAAATGTGACAGACAAACCCGACTCGATAAATAAAAAAATTAAAAATATAGGCTCCAAATAAAAATAAAAGAAAAGAAAATCAGAATGACTCAACTACGACCAGACTATCGTATAGAATAAAAAACTTGCATATCCATTGCTCAAAAACCTTTGGAACATGGCTATAAAAAACCTCTACATGGTAAAATAATCGTGACTCGATCTAACAAAAAATCCTAGGCTCGATGACTCGATCTAACTACGAAAAAAAAAAATCTAAGAAGTAGTTCTGAGTTTAAGGTCGTCAGCTCAACCGTATGACCACTCATATCTAAGCCAAATTATCAATGTAAAGGGCTTCCTTCGATCTGTCAGAGTTAACATCTGCATAACGCTTCAACCGATGGCTTTTGACCCTCAAGGTCTTATCCTTACCTGGATGTTTCACTCCCACGGTTTCCGAAAGATCTACCTTCACCACTACGTATGGCTTTGGGCGGTTTTTATTTATTATTTTTTTACGTTTTTATTTTTATTTTTTTTATTTTAGAACTAAAATAAAGGAAACACAGAACTAAAATGGGGGATTAACAAAAAAAACTATAACCCGAATTTTGTAAATAAGCCTACGTTACCAAACAAAGTCCCCGGCAACGGCGTCAAAAACTTGTTCGCAAAAATCACGACTACACTAGCAAGCGGACTAGGTCAAATGAAGTGTAGCTCAATTCGTAAGCAGGGTCGATCCCACAAGGACTTGTTCGATAATTATGCAAACTTAATTACAAAATTCGAGATTACGAAGGTTGGCAGTATTTGACCAAAATAAATGGAGAAAATAAAGTAGAAAATCACGGATTATCTAATCAAGACAAGTTTTAACCACGTTTAAGACAGTAGATTGAACCGAATTAGTTAATTATTCCCTAATCGTTTTCTGAATTGATTCATACATTTTTATCATTAAAATTCCAAGAATCGAGACAATTACTGGTGTATTTCCCTAAAGTGGTTCATAGATCGTGCGCGGACTCTAGAACCCGATGAATAGCTAAATGTCTATCGTGCGCGGTCTAGAACAATATTAACTAAACACGAATCAAGTACTAGGAAATACCGATAATAAATACCATAAACCTCGTTACGTAACCACCGTGCACGGGCTAGTTAACTAATAACGATCTAATTGCTTCTTGTCCAATTACTATCTTCAACCTTAGTTCCTTCGAAAGCAATTTGCGAAAACATGCAAAGAAGTGGCCCATTTCTAAACACGTAAATTAAAGCAAAACAATATAAATAATCGAAACAATTCGTTCGGGGAAACTAAATCGTTAAGGCTTTTCCCCAATATAAACCGTTGGGTACTTTTCCAAAGCAAAATCTTTTCCCCGAGACCAGGCGTTTCTCATGTATGAATCAATATAAATCACTATTAGGTGCAAATTAACATCATTCAATTCGATCTACAAGTTAATTAACCTAACATGCTTGTACCAACGATAATCATCACAAATTCATAAAACATAGAAGAAAGAATCGACATGATTACCTAGAAACATGAGACCAAACTTCTAGCAAACTCCTCCATAGTGAATCACCAAGCATACATGCAAGAAAAGGCTAAAAAAACTCTTAAACAATAAAGAAAACAAGAACTTTTATTGACAAACTTGCTACATGGTTTCTTGATCTGAAAAACGTGCATAGAATGCCGAAATATACTTATTATACTAAATTAACCAACCTAAGACCTAAAAAGGGTAAATCTGGAAGTTTTGGGGTTAAGTCGGTGCGCTGCCCCGTCTGTGTGCTAGGGATCCTTACACAGTGGACAGCTCTGGACATGTCCATAACGCGTCCTGAGGCAAGAATCTCGGATTTTTGGCTATGCACTGACATGCTTTCCCGGCCATTCACTCGGGATACCGGCCTAAGTGTTAAGGTCTGGACTTGTCTTGCTTCTGGACATGTCTGGGATATGTCTTGGACTGATCCTTGGGCAACCGGTGCACTTCCCCGGGTGCTCACTCAGTCAAGCAGGCCAGGCTTCTTCTGGGCTTGTCTAGGACTGATTTTGGACATGCCTGGGGCATGTCTGGACTGATCCTTGGACATGTCTGGGCTCGTCCTGGGTTTTTCCTGGGCATGTCCTGGGTTTGTCTTGGGCATGTCCTGGGTTTATCCTTAGCATGTCCTGGGCATGTCTGGGGCATGATCTTTGACTTGTCCAACAACTCAACTTGGTTCTCCTCTGGTTCGATCTCTATCTTTCTACATGTTTCGGCTTAAATCCCCTTCGGCTCGGATTATTCCTACAAAGAACCATAAAACGTGTATTAATATAATTCGATACAAAAATAATATATAAATACAAAATAATCACGATAAATGCTCATACGTAACTTCCAAGTTTTAGTCTAATTTTGGGGGTAAATTGATATAGAAAATATCATAAAATTGATTCACATCAACTATCACGTCAGCAGGGTTGGGAAGCAGACCTTCATTCATGTGGTGCAGTTTGCTGGACGGTCGAGATATGTTAATGCAGGGACTACGATGGCGTATAGGTGATGGAGCTCCATTTACGTCTTTCATAATGCTTGGGTTTCTAGACCGCCGTCCTTTCGGATTGTTTATTCATCTCATTCTTTACCCACAGATAGTTTGGTGCATGATTTGCTTTTGCCCGGAACTAGACAGTGGAATATGCCTCTCCTTATGCATGAATTTCAGGCTTGGGAAGTGGATGCTATCTTGCACACTCCAATAGCAGGCGCTTCGCATCCTGATAATTTGATTTGGCATTATGATCGGCGGGGCAAGTATACAGCGATGCATGCGTCTTCTTATACCGGTCCGGACAGGGTCTTGCGAGATGTTTGGAAAGTCAATGTGCCGCCACGCGTTCAACATTTCTTCTGGCGATGTTTGCAGGATTGTTTGCCAATTAGGGAACAATTTGCCAAGCGGAATCTAGGCTTGGGTCTTTGTTTGGCATATGGCAAGGAGACAGAATCTCTATGACATATGCTTTTTGATTGTGATTATGCTAGGGCAATCTGGGCAGCTTCACCATTTGGCATCCAGAGGATTCAGCACGGATCGAACTTTAAGGAGTTTTTTAGAGCTCTTATAGCGCCTTACACCACATATGAGGTATCTACTTTCTGATTACTACTTTACAATCTATGGAAAGCCCGGTTCTGTGAGGTCTTTGATGATGCGCCTATCTATATCTCACGTGTGGTCTATATGTCCTTAGCCGGGGCAGTGGATTTTTGTCAGGCCATGGGCTCGGTACATGTGGATGTTGAGGGGACTGCCCACCCGATTATTTGGAGTGCGCCTCCTTAGGGTAGCTGGAAATGTAACACTGATGCTTCTGTCACGGACTCGGGTTTTGGAGTGGGTCTTATCTTTAGGGATGTGCTTGGCGTGATCATTGAGGCTTATTCGTTCCACTTTGACCCCGGTATCATCGCAGAGACTTTGGAGATGCATGCGATTCTTTGGGCTATGGAAGAGGCTATTCGATTAGGACTTCCTACAATCATCTTTTAGTCTGATTGTCTACCCTGCATTCAGGTGTTACAGCGACCGTCGGATGATTTGTGTGTCTTTAGCCGCTTAGCGCGGGATTGTATTGCACTCTTGCCTTCCTTTGTTTCGACGTCTTTTAATTTTGTTAAGCGTAGCGGAAATTTCCTGCACATCTATTGGCTAGACGTGGGCTAGGTCACTCTGCTCGTATTGCTTAGGCACTTCATCTCCTCATTATGTAATGTCTGCCGCTATTGCGGATTTAGCGTAATAAAATACTGTTTTCCTCAACAACAACAAAAAAAAAAAAAAAAAAAATTCCTTATATATCTTTTGGCATATTATGTATTATGTTTTTTGGTTATTGATTAACTCCATATATATCTTTGCATTTTTATTTTTTTTCATTTTCGTAAACATTCAACTCCTTGCATATATTTTGACGTAGCTTGTTAATCATATTATTTGCATCGATTTTTGATATATCTTGTCATTTGAAAAATGAGATTATTTAATAATTGGTTATACAATCAAACAACTTTTTTTTACGAATCAGATTATATATTTTCCATCGGTATTTTTTTAAGAGAAATGATAGAGACACAACGAAATTACATAATGAATTGCCACAACGGTGATCCACACCGATGATTTTTGGGACAACTATATTGATTGATCTAGGTCCCACAATAATCAATGGTGTGGATCACCATTGTGGAATTTGTTGCGTAATTTTGTTATGCCTCTGTCATTCCTCATTTTTTAAAGAGATCGGATGTATACATGTTAGAATATAAGGGACTAAACTTATATTTATGTTTTGTGTAAGGGTTTTATATGTTATTATGGGACACCTAGATGGACACTTGTCAGCTTTGTAGCAAGGTAGTTAGATTCCTAATATCTAGGTGTTGGTATATCTTGGGTGCTAGATTGTATTATGGATAACAAGAATGATATTATCTTTATCCTCTATTCTGTAAGTTTCATGTTGGTATCGGAGCCTTGAAATGGCCGACGCCGCACCTAGCTCGGGCGTTCAAACGCCGGTTAGCTCAGTTTCATCTTCCCCGATAATCTCCTTACAAACTACCATTCCAGTTCCTGTTTCAGCCTTATCAATTGGCTCTATTACTACTCCTTTCAACAGCTCACCACCGGAGAAGGAAGCTCCTTATCCTCCACCATTTCATCTCCAATTACCGTTACCACAAATTACATGCAGATTCCAGTCATCTCTGATCCCACTCGTTTCATGTCGCCCACTGCCCTGGTCTTTCCCGTCCTGGGTTGTCTCCGGCACCGATGTTTATGCATTCACCGGTTGGAGCTTCTTCCCGAGCTCAGAGAATGCCCAAAGACCTTTTGAGGTAATCTCAATCAGAGTTGCACTGTCAAGTTGGACAGAAACAACTATCTATTTTGGAAATCCACGATTCTACCTATTGTCCGGGGTCATCGTCTAAAAGGCCATCTGCTTGGAACTACGGTTTGTCCACCTCAATTTCTCACTGTGATTGGCCTTGGAGCCATAGTCAATCCAACGTACGATGATTGGTTTGCTACAGATTCCTTGCTCATTGGTTGGATCATGGCTCAATGACAGAACAGGCCTTGATGGAAGTAGTCGGTTGTAACACTTCACATGAGGTTTGGAATACCCTAGAGGTCCTCTTCAATAATAGGTCTAAGGCCCAAATGCTGGAGTATAAAGGAGCATTGACAAGAACTGACAAAGGATCCAAATCTATGATGGAATACTTTGCCTTAATGAAGTCTTATTCAGATGGTCTTGCTGCCGTAGGGTACCATATTTCTAACTCAGAATTGATTTTAGCAGCTCTTGGTGGACTTGGTAAAGACTATGAATATGTTATAGTCAACATTACATCTAGAATTGGATCTCTTTCCTGGCAAGAAGTGCAATCTCAGTTAGTTACCCATGAACGTCTGTTGGCAAGGTTCAGTCCCACTCCAACCTTAGATTACCATCCCCTACTGCTCATATTGCCATTCATAAATCTTGTGGCAGAGGTAGAGAAAGTAATTATGGAGATAACAATCAAAATTCAGGCAGGGGCCGTGGGTTTAGAGGAGGTTCTAGAGGCATAAATCAAGGCAACAGAGGGGGAAGATCAGGGCCTAGACCAGTTTGTCAAGTGTGTGGAAAAACTGGACATATTGCAGCAGAGTGTTATCATAGATATGATTCATCCTACACTGGACCAATTCAGAACAGTAATTCCAATAGTAATGCTCAAAATTCTGGTAATAGGCCCAACTCTTCTTCTGTAGCTGCTGCAGATACCTTTCTGGATCCTAGTTGGTATGCAGACAATGGTGCCTCAAGTCACATTGCTTCTAATCTGAACAGCCTGCATCTAAGTTCAGGATATGAAGGATCTGATGGACTTACTGTAGGTAATGGTGAATCTCTTGAAGTAGCTCATATAGGCCATTCTAAACTATCCACTAATGATCACTCTAACTTGTCCCTGAATAATATCTTACATGGTCCTCATATCACTAAAAATCTCTTGAGTGTTTCTAAACTTACTTCAGACAATCCTGTTTTTCTTGAATTTCACTCTAATTGTTGTTTTGTGAAGGATCTGTCAACCAAGAAAGTACTTCTGGAAGGAACACTTAAGAATGGTCTTTATCAAATGCATCTTCCTGTCAACCTGAGCTCTCTTCCATCCAAAGATACTGCCAAGTCTTCAGCTGTCTACTCTTGTCTTAGTTCTAATAAGGCTTTTGATCAGCATTCTGCTTTTGTTGTTAGTAATGAAAAAGCCAATGTTTGGCATAGAAGATTAGGCAACCCTTCTACTAGGGTTTTGAATCATGTTTTGGAAAGTTGTAATGAATCTTTAAATTTGAATGAAATGATATCTTTCTGTGAAGCTTGTTGCCATGGAAAACATCATGCCCTACCTTATTCTCTGTCTACTACTAAAACTTCAATGGCCTTTGAACTTGTGTATTCAGATTTGTGGGGACCTGCTCCTATTAATTCTACCTCTGGTTACTCCTATTATATTGCTTTTGTTGATGATTTTACTAGATATACTTGGATTTTCCCTCTTAAACTTAAATCTGATTCCTTATCAACCTTTAATCATTTCAACAGTCCAGTCCAAACTCAGTTTAATTCCACTATTAAGTGCCTTCAAACTGACTGAGGGGGGAATTTAGATCCTTTGAGCCTATACTTAAAAACCTTGGTATCCAGTTTAGGCATCACTGTCCCCATGCTCATGCTCAAAATGGCAAGTTTGAAAGAAAACATAGAGCCATTGTAGAAATGAGGCTCACCTTATTAGCTCAGGCCTCTATGCCCATAAAATTCTGGTGGGAAAGTTTCCTATATTCTGTAAGATAAATAAATTGTTTGCCTTCTCCTGTCCTTGATCACAAAACTCCCTTTGAATGCTTATTTGGGAAACTTCCTGATTATAAATCACTAAGAGTGTTTGGATGTTCCTGCTACCCTTATCTCAGGCCATATCAGAATAGGAAGTTTGAGTTTCATTCCAAGAAGTGCACTCATTTAGGTCTCAGTCCTAATCATAAAGGTTATCTGTGCTTAGATGCTTCTGGCAGACTATATATCTCTAGGGATGTCATATTTGATGAAAATACCTTTCCTTATGCCTCATCTAGCTCCTCCACATCTACCTCTAACTCAAAACACATGGAATCTGATCCTGTCATGTCTCTTCCAACATCCATTCAAACTGTCAGACATTCCTTTTGTAATCCTGAATCCTCTGTCAGACCCTCTTCCTCTCATCCTTCAAGTTCTCCGGTCCAAAATTCTTGTCCTAACTCTCCAGGAACTGTACCTACTCATTCTCAGTCCATACCACAGTCACCAATAGTCCATAGTTCCACACCTTCTGTTGTCCACTTTAATCAGGAACCCTCTCTACAGTCCTCTACGTTTCACTTGTCTGATCATCACTCACAGTCCTCTATTTCCCACAATACTGATCACCGGTCCTCTCCTTTGTCAGTTCAATCCACACATACACCTTCTCCAAAACCTAAACCTACTAATCAGCATCCAATGCAAACAAGAGCCAAAAATGGCATCTACAAACCAAAAACCTACTCTTATCTTGCCACCTCCAATCCCTCATCTCACTCACCAGAACCTACAAAAGTTTGTGAAGCTCTTCATCATCCTGACTGGAATCAGGCTATGCAAGATTAGTACTATGCTCTCATGAGGAACCACACATGGGACCTAGTTCCCAAATCTCAAGCACACAATCTTGGGGATAATAGGTAGGTGTTTAAGCTCAAACTTAATCCTTATGGAACTGTGAACAAACATAAGGCAAGACTGGTTGCCAAATGGTTCAATCAAACCCCAGGTGTGGACTATTCTGAGACTTTTAGTCCTGTTGCTAGAGCTTCCACTATCAGGTACTTTCCATTGTTGTTGCACTGGATTGGCCAATTAAATAGGTTGACATCAACAATGCATTCCTCAATAGAACCTTGTTTGAATCTGTCTTTATAAAGCAACCTGAAGGATTTGTTGATAACAGCAAACCTGACTATGTTTGTCATCTTAAAAAGGCCATATATGGTTTGAAACAGGCACCTAGGGCCTAGTTTGATGAGTTGAGAAAACAACTTGTATCATGGAATTTTGTGCAGTCTAAAGCTAATCCTTCTTTGTTTATTTTCCACCATGGTAAAGTGCACTTATGTGTGTTGGTGTATGTAGATGACATATTGATTACAGGAAATGACACTGGGAAGATTCAGACATTCATTCAGTCTCTTCATTCTAGATTTGCACTTAAAGACCTTGGTGATTTGCCTCATTTCTTGGGTGTACAAGTCATCGAGAGATGGATCTCGACTCATATCTCTCTCAACCTGTTTATGCACAGCAGTTATTGGACAGGTTAGGTTTATAGAATTTATGCCTTGTGCTACTCCTATGGTGGTCTCTACCAAGACCAAACCTGACACTACTCTTATGCACAACCCTACATTATATAGAAGTACTATTGGTGCATTGCAATACCTGACTTTCACTAGACCAGATCTAGCCTTTGCTGTTAACACTCTCACCAAAGATATATGGTCCCCTACTTTATCAAACCGCAAGCGAGTAAGCACTGCTATGCGTTATGTCAAAAGAACCTCTACTATGGCCTTCTTTTCAAACCCTCACAACCATCGCATATTCACGGCTTTCGGTGATGCATTGGGGTGTGATAAAATAGACAGAAGATCTGTGGCTTCTTATTGCATTTTTCTTGTTGGTTCTTTGGTATCCTGGTCATCTAAAAAGCAACATGTAGTCTCTCGCTCAATCTTCGAATCGTAATATCGTGCCTTAGCCAATGCAGCATCAGAAACACAGTGGTTGCTCAATGTTCTTTCTAAATTACATCTCCAGCCAACTACCAAGCCAATACTGTAGTGTGACAACCGGGAAATTTGAGCACTAGCACACAATCCTGTGATGCACTCTAGAGTGAAGCATATTGAGTTGGATGTTCATTTTGTGAGGGATAAAGTAATGCAAGGTCAAATGCGTGTCAACTATGTTCCAACATTTGATCAAGTTGCTGATGCACTAACGAAGCCCCTAAATGCTGCCTTGTTTACTTACTTTCAAAACAAACTCAATGTGGTTTCTACCCATTTCATTTGAGTGGGAATGTTAGAATATAAGAGACTAAACTTATATTTATGTTTTGTGTAAGAGTTTTATATTTTATTATGGGACACCTAGATGGACACTTGTCAGCTTTGTAGCAAGGTAGTTAGATTCCTAATATCTAGGTGTTGGTATATCTTGGGTGCCAGATTGTATTCTGGATAACATGAATGATATTATCTTTATCCTCTATTCTGTAAGTTTCATGTATACACTTTTTTGAAAAACAAAAATCAAGACCATCCATTATAATTTTCTGGGTCCATCACCGATAGTAGAGCAAATATTACGGAGAAGTTATTGATTGTTGTGTAATGTCCGGAATGCTCAATTAATGAAATGTAACGGTTGTTTGAGACTAATGATAACTTACGTCTCATCAGATGTAAATGACCAATTATGATCTGCATCACGTTAGCTATAAAACACCATGGAGGACCTGTGAAGTAAAATGAAAGATGACGTACACCATATCAAAGATAAATCTTATTAACGTAGTACCGTCAGATTCAATAATTGTCCCATGTAAATTGACTGATCGCACCAACATCAATAAGCGAAACCAAACTATGGGGTCAAAATTTTTTGACCACGTTTTCAAAGAAATCAATGCATTTATATCCTACTAAAAATTAAAAACAAAAAACCACACACCCGCCTATAATTTGCCCCAAGAAAAACATCATTTCCCCAAATCAATTCCCTCCTCTTATCTTTATCTTTTTAATGGGCCCAAGAAAAATAAGTAACATTCACATGAACAACAGATTCTTTCAACAACTCATAATGTCAAGACGAACTAGGACTCTTCGTTTTCCTTATGTCCACCTTCTCCTACTAATTCTGCTGCCGTATCACTATCACCGGCGGCATCACTCTCATGCAGCGCCGGCCATGGCCACCGGCGGCAAGTGGGATCTCCTTCAGTCAAACATCGGCATCACTGCCATGCACATGCAGCTGCTCAACAACGACAAAGTTGTCATTTACGACAGAACAGATTTCGGACTGTCTAACATATCCTTACCCAACGGCCGATGTCGAAACGATCCAAATGAACGTGCCGTCAAACTTGACTGTACTGCACATTCCGTTGAATACGACGTCGCAGCAAACACAATTCGTCCCCTCACGGTCCTTACCGACGTTTGGTGCTCCTCCGGTGCTGTCATGTCCGACGGTACTTTTATTCAGACCGGTGGTTTCAATGATGGGGACCACGTGGTCAGAATATACAAACCTTGCTCATCAGATGACGTTTGTGACTGGCAAGAAATCAATAATGGCTTAATTCAACGGAGATGGTATTCGACTAATCACATTCTACCAGATGGCCGGCAAATAATTATCGGCGGCCGGAGGCAATTCAATTATGAGTTCTATCCAAAAACACCCGGGTTCGATAAAGTTTTCAATTTGAGTTTTCTTGTCCAAACAAATGCACCGGTTGAAGAAAGCAATTTATACCCGTTTGTGTTTCTCAATACGGATGGAAATTTGTTCATTTTCGCCAATAATCGAGCTATTTTATTCAATTATTCGAAAAATGTTGTGGTGAAAATCTACCCACAAATACCCGGTGGTGATCCCAGATGCTATCCCAATACTGGGTCTGCAGTTCTCTTGCCACTGAAGATTAATCTCCAAGGAGGAGGCGCTGCCCCCGCCGCCGCCATTGAAGCTGAAGTTATGGTTTGTGGCGGTGGTCCTCGAGGTGCTTACACCGATGCCCAAAATGGTAATTTCACGCCGTCATTGAATACTTGCGGTAGAATTAAAATTTCTGATCAAAATCCTCAATGGATAATGGAGACCATGCCAATGCCTAGACTAATGGGTGACATGTTGTTACTCCCTAATGGTAATGTATTGATAATCAACGGAGCATCCGCTGGGTCAGCCGGATGGGAATACGGGCGAAACCCGATTAAAAACCCGGTTTTGTACAAACCAAATAACCCGATTGGAACAAGATTCGAAATTCAAAATTCTTCAACTATACCAAGAATGTACCATTCGACAGCAATCTTGCTTCGAGATGGTAGAGTCCTAGTGGGAGGTAGCAATCCGCATATGTTATATAATTTCACGAATGTTCTTTATCCAACCGAGTTAAGACTAGAAGCGTTTTCACCATCGTATCTGAATTCTCTTTACGATAACATTCGACCCAAGATTCTTTTACCTATTTCACATTCTCAAATCAAATATGGTCAGCCATTGATTATCAGATTCACAGTCTCAGGATTTGTACAAAGAAATTTAGTCAAAGTTTCCATGGTTTCACCATCTTTCAATACACATTCATTTTCAATGAATCAAAGATTGCTGGTGCTTGGAGAAGGAAATGTGAAACTTGCTGGCAATTTAAAATACAGAGTGAATGTGACTGCACCGAGTACAGCTAATTTAGCGCCGCCCGGATATTATCTGTTGTTCGTTGTGCATCAAGACATTCCTAGCGTAGGTATTTGGATTCAATTATTCAAATAAAATATTCTGAGATGATTATAATGATTTTATTTTTTTTCATGTTAATTGGTTGTACGTAACTTATTCAAGAAAAAGAGTGTAACATGTGTTTTTTATTAGTTTTTTTTTTATTTTAATTTCTATGTCAAGAAATAAATATTTGATTATATATATATTGAAATTATTATGTTCTAAATTTAGTAATGTTTAAATCATGGAAACAATACCATCATCATAGCCCTTTTTATTTGCCTCGTTATCATATTAATAATTGTTAGATACGCAACAGTGGTTGTACGTAGTGAATACAATGAAGAATACGCGGCCATTCTTCTCAACCACTATCTCTTTTTTCATTCTTTTCCTCATTTTAGATCAAAAACAGTCATCCACAACCTTTAACCTTAATTGTTATTATCGTAAAAAAGAAGAAGATATATAGTGTATGATATAGTTGTTCTAGCTATGATTTTATTATATAAATGATTTTGGACCATCTAACAGATATTCATTATATATGTACAATCTTAAAAAAAAATCATTATTAGCTTAGCAGCGGACCAGGACCTATGTGGTGATAGGTGGGCCCAATACTGGTATTAAAAAATTATGTGGTTCTGGAGTAAAAAATACAAAAACATTACTAATATCTTCACTTGATTTTTAATTGTTTTTTCTTAAAGCTCTAATATCCGAAATCAACCGGTTCGACTAATTCGGAGTTCATTTCGGCTTCGTCTTACTCTTACTCAGGTAAAACGTGCTTTTTCAACATTGTATAGAATCGAACCGATAATCTTCCTAGATATTTTCAAATCACTTATCAATTGAGCCAAACTACTTGATCAGAAAATATGTATTTTATGTACTTTAATTAAATAAAAAAATATGGTTTATATTCTACAACAATATGCCAAAATTATCTCTGTATATCGTTTTTTTAACGGTTCTACATGATATTAAACTATATATTCTGACATGCTTTGTCTGACGGTATGTAATGATAGTGTTAGGAAAATTCTGATGCATGAATTTTCTATTAAAACTGAGCATCTAATAAGTGTCACGTGTAGAAAAAGATAATTATCTCTTTAATTATACATTCTCAATAATTTTTTTTTGAAGTTTACATTGTCAATAATCCAATCATCTGTTTTAATATAAAATACCTACGTCAGTTACCTGTGTTCATCGGAAATTTTATGGTGGTCCTGGACAAAGTATGACTTGGTGATCCATGATCAATAGAAATCCAGAAAAAAAACACGCGGGGCCCACCGTGTAAAATATAATTGCCATGTTTTTACAAATTTGCCCTCTTTTAAGAAATGCTATTGGAGTACAAGTATGACATGGTGGTCCTGGACCACCATAAAACTACTGCGTGTTCATTTAAAAAAACAGAAAAGAATTACCCGTGTTCCTAGCCTTTTCTCGTGGAAGCATTAAACTCTATTTTTTGACACGTTTTGTTTTATTTATTATGAATTTGTTTGAACATAAATACTACCTCCGTCCCATAAAAATTGTCCACATTTTACTATTTACACAAATTAAGAAACTCAATTAATATTTTGTGTTTTAGTAGTAATAAACATATATATCCCTATCTTATAATTAATGTTTGCTTTAGAATATGAATAAACATATAACAATAAATGTTAGGTTATGAGTATGTTTGAAAAAAAGAACATTAAATGATGTATTAGTTTTAAAATTCGACACTTAATATGGCATAATTTTTTTTTTCTTTCAAATATGTATTAAATTTTATGAGATTTAAGTAGTACGTACATCCGTAGTGCATTGAACCAGAGACGTGAAGCATTCTTGATATATTGTGAAATAAATATGCCAGTAGGGATTGATTCAATTTATATGCATGTGAAAATTAATAAAATGTCATAACTGACGAAAATAAACGTTTTCAAGCGCTTCCACAGTAATTTGCTCTATACCCCGCCCTCCCCACCCCAATCCCTCCAAGAAGTAAAGATCACCATAAAAACTGCCGAGAAATTTTAAAAAGTTCAACGCTGCACGTAAATAATTGATTTTTTTATATTTTATTTTAGAGGAACACGTAAATAATTGACTGAAAACGACTTTACACAATAAATATTATAGGAATGATACTTCATACATTCCACGATAACTAGTCTGTTGTAAAAAACATGCAAGTTAATTGTTAGTTAAATAAGGATTAGGATATCTTTATAGAAAATGGATTAAATAATACTGGTGCGCACATTTAAGACAATGTATAAAAATATATATATATAGATGGGGTAAAAATGCTAAATAAATGAGGTAACGACCGGTGAAACTTGCCAAAGTGGTTAAATTGAGGTGTCAGGATCATGAGTTCGACTCCCGCTATATATGGTTATATGTACACTATACGCCAGCATGCGCGAACTAGGAAAAATTTTTCGGCGCTGCCTTGGTATATAAACCGCAGCCTAAAAAATCCTAAAAAAATAAAAAAATGTTGGATTGGGATTTGAACTTACAACCTGTAATTATGGAGAGACTTTAAAGCCATTTGTTTCTTAAACCACTGTGATATAAGGTCTTTTGTTTAAAGAAAAATGCATATAACATACTAATATTAACACTACTACTACAATAATAAAAATTTGGGGGGGCTTGGGACCATATGTGGGGGGGCTTGTGACCATTTGGGGGGGGCTTGAGACCACCCCGGGCATAGGGTGGGTCCGCCCCTGTATATGTGGCAATTTCATTTGGTAAAAAAATAAGACTAAGGTAACGACTTAAACGATAAAACGACTAAAATGAAGTAATGAATTTAACAATAAAACGACTAAAAGGACTACCGAATACAATTGATCTATTCTCACTTTTAACATCTCGTCAGGAAATAACAACTTTAATAATAAGTGTTATTTGTTTATAAGGACGTGTTTTGGGACTTAATTAGCCACTTAGGACACATTTAAAAGAACATTAGTTATAAGGACACAATTCATTTATGTTCCCAATTTTGCCCTTGAGGTCACCGGAGCTACTGTTCAAACTGATAAGATGCAGAGGTGACCGGATTTGAGAAAATACCGGAAAATCTCTCTGTTTCTAACAGCAAAAAGGAATCAATTAGGCATTTTCTGTTCGATTTTCATGTTGCGGTTGAGGTGGGTATATAGAACGACTCATGATGGATTGTTCTGGCAAAATTTAAAGGTTTTCAACAGTTTGGATTTCTTTTATTAATTTCTTCTACACAGAGATGAGGCGAATATCGCGTATCCTTTGCCATATATGGGGAACCAGGAAGGCTAGATGTTCTTTTATCTTCATCTTTGCTTAGAATTCAAGCAGTTTTTTTTATTTTTATTACAAAATTGAGTTCACTATTTTCTGACTTAGTCAAGGAGGAATCAGTTGAACCGTGTTGCGATTATATTACTTTTTGTTGTTTCATTGTGAAATTGAATTTTCGTGGGTATTAGGTGAAGATATGGAATATATTTTCTCTCATCCCTGTACCAATTATTTGTGGTGACTATGCTATCAACATAGCCGCAGCCTTCTCGTGATTCTCGGGTTCATGAGCTTCTTTCACATTCTATAGATTCTTCAACTATTTGAGTTGTATTTCTGAGCAGCTTTGATTTTTCTTTCTGCCCCCGTGAATAATTGGTGTGACGAAAAGGTCGATGCTAATGCGATTCGAAATGGTCGATGCTGGATATCTGCGGCCTCAATCAAGAACGAGTTCTACAAACCGATCCCGAGAGTCGACATCAACAGACTAGAATCTGATTTCTTTTTTTTTTCCTTTTTTTCTTTCTTTCTTTATGAAGGGCTGATCTCATTTTATTGTTTGTTTGTTTCCAGAAACAGAGCTTTGGTTTCATTGTTGATTTCATTTTACAAACAAAGATTTGATTTCATTTTTTTAAGGGCTGATTTCATTTTTTTTATTGTTTGCTATGCCACCGTGATTCCATTACTGCATCTTTTTTTTTTCTTAGCGTTGTTGCTTATTACATTGAAGCCTTTGTCTTTAGTTGTCATTTCTTTAGGTATAATCACTTTATAGTAGTATACATTCTTGAAATTCAACGGCATCATGCAATCGTGTAGAATTTCTTGTCATACGATGCATAATGGCTTAAAAACCACATTCATAAAGGACCGAACTCTTGCCGATGTCAATGCGATAAATTGTTGATGTCACGCGTATATATTGTCGATGTCATCGCATAAAATGCCGATGTCATCGCATAAATTGCCGATGTCATCAGTATAAATTGTTGATGTCATCGCATAAAATGCCGATGTCATCGCATAAATTGCCGATGTCATCGCATAAATTGTTGATGTCACGCGATATATGATTGCCGATGTCACCGCATAAAAATATGAATTAAGGTGAAAATTTTATGTTGATCGTAGTTTTATATCAAAAGATATAGCCATTTGAAGTCGACTTTATGAAGAAAAGAAATCGATTTTATGAAGTTAAAGTCGAAAAAAAAAATGTCATCACGGTGTTGCTTCATCAAATGTCACTTTGCACTCGGTGATCACTACATCTCGATAGCCTCTCTGCATCGCGCGTGTCTCTCGCATCGGGGTGGTCACTTCATCGCGGTGTCTCTGCATATATATGATTGCCGATGGCACTACATAAATTGTTGATATCATTCATATATGATTGCCGATGTCATCGCATAAAATGTTGATGTCATCAGATATCGATTGCCGATGTCATCGCATAAATTGTTGATGTCATGCATATATGATTGCCGATGTCACTGCATAAAATGTTGATATCACTGCATATATGATTGCCGATGTCACTGCATAAAAATATGAATTAAGGTGAAAGATTTATGTTGATCGTTGTTTTATATCAAAAGATATAACCATTTGAAGTCGATTTTATGAAGAAAAGAAATCGATTTTATGAAATTAAGTCAGAAAAATATCAAATGTCATCACGGTGTTGCTTCATCAAATATCACTGCATCCCGATGGTCTCTATATCGTGGTTTCTCTGCATCACGGTGGTCAATAAAAATAAAAATAAAAAAAATAAAAAAAAAAACTTTCATTGTCCCAAAAAAAAAAAACTTTCAACGTGCCAAAAAAAAAAAAAAAAGACACACACGTTCAGCGCCCAGGGAAAAAAAAAATTAAAAAAAAATCAAACACAAACCATAACAGCGTTACTTTCAAAAGTAAATAAAATAAATAAATAAACATCCGGTCATAGCATTTCCGCCTGTTTTTTTTTTTTCTTCATTAAGGGCATTTGGGTCTATCTACCTAATTTTTGTTCTTATAACTAAGTGTTTGTTTTGAGTGTCCTTTTTACCTGATTAAGTCCAATATGTGTCCTTTTCAATAATTGTCCCTAATAATAAAACGGCAAAAAAGAAGTAATGACTTTAAGAATAATACGACTAAAAGGACCGCCGAATACAATTGATGCATTCTTACTCACATCTCATCAGGGAATTGACAATAAATCTAACTATGAAATACATCACTTAAATAAATATATGAAATAAATCACTCAAATAAAAATAAATGTTTCTCACAACTACAACAATAAAATAAGAATGGAAGAAAGAGCATAAATTGAAACAAAAGTTACATTTTAAAAGATCTCACAACCATTAATAGCATATTTGTTTTTCAAAGTAATGACATTTGTCATGTTTACATGTATTAGTGTGGCAATGGTATACCTAAATTCTTAAAAAAGAAAAAAAAATCATACTAAAAAGCATGAGCCGAACACTTGCATTAAATCTGTAAATTCTTTAAGAACGCTATTTAAGGAATATCAACAGAAAAAATAACATTAGTGCGACAGATATTTTATTTTTTTACTTTAAAATACAAATTACGTAAAAAAAATTACATTTACCGCATTAATCCAGATTTTATAAAATTTCTTTTATATCTAATGCATTATGTAAAATAGAGAATCTGATGCATTTTATCTTGGATAGAGATTCTATAAATTGGACAGACTTGTATATTTTTAATTACAATTGAAAGATAGAACAAGAATCTGATGCATTTTTTGATACATTTTATCTTGGATAGAGATTCTATAAACTGGACAGACATGTATTTTTTTTATTACAATTGAAAGATAGAACAATACAACTATTTACAACCACACAAGAGTAAACTAACAAACCACATAATGTGGTCCATGTGTTTTGTGTTAATGTTTTTTCCCTTTTCTTTTCAGAAAACTGTATGGCAACTGGGATGTTCGGTACTTCTGTCGGGGGATGATTCCGGTGCCTAAATCACCATCCTCACAGATTTCCTTTGTATAAGTGAGTAAGTTGTTGTTACTGAATATTGCCCTGCAACATCCATTGTTCTACTGCTTAGAAAAACATCCCGGCTTTTTAGCTTTAACTATTTTAGAAATAGTTGAATGTAATTAGTGAAGTACATAATTTGGAAAGTCCGAAAAGTTCAAGCTAGTACGAATATGAGATTGGTAAACAACTTGGGAATTGATCTTCAATTGTATTGAAGTAATTACTACCTGGAGGTTGTTTCATAAGTTATCTGAAAAGGAATCAGAATCCCCTTGAAGGATACCGTATCCCTCATTGAATCATGAGTTTACGAGGACAAATCCCTTCACTATAAGCTCATTTTCCCATCATTAATTAACAATTTAATGGAAACACATCCCCCTCATTATAGGCATAATGTGGGTATAACTTTCCTAAATAGGAAAACTACGTCTTATTTGGAGACTAAACATCCATTGTTCTACTGCTTAGAAAAACATCCCGGCTTTTTAGCTTTGACTATTTTAGAAATAGTTGAATGTAATTAGTGAAGTATATAATTTGGAAAGTCCGAAAAGTTCAAGCTAGTACGAATATGAGATTGGTAAACAACTTGGGAATTGATCTTCAATTGGATTGAAGTAATTAATTCCTGGAAAGTGTTTCAGAAGTTATCCGAAAAGAATCGAATCCTCCTTGAAGGATACCGTACTTCATTGAATCATGATTTTACGAGGACAAATCCCTTCACTACAGGCTCATTTTCCCGTCATTAGTTAACAATTTAATGGAAACACATTCCCCTCATAATAGGCATAATATGAGTATAACTTTCCTAAAGGGAAAAACTACGCTGGAAGACTAATTTGCCTCCAGAGGGATTCGAACCTGCGACCTTCTGGTCTCAGTACCTCAGGTCTAGCCACTTGAGCTAGGACTCATTGGCTGGACATACATGTATTTAAAACTGTAAAATATAGTATTCATTAAAATGATCTGATGCGAGTGAATAAATTTTTTATCCTGCAATGAATGTAAGATGATTATATCAAGTAAAAAGCAATATAACTACACAATTTTATTCTCTTTCATGTCCTCACTCTTCATCAACGTTCTCCCCATCATTTCTAAGGCAAACACTCTAAAAGAAGCATGGAAGTCTCTAGCCAATACCTATGTTGCTCCATCCTGGGGCCGAATCAAACAAGTTAAACTCTCCCTTAAAAATCTCATCAAAGGTACCGAACCAATTCCAGAATTTCTCTACACAATAAAAAGCAAAACGGATGAATTGGCTCTTATGGGTTCACCAATGGACCAGGATGATATAGCTGATTTAGTTTTCGACAAAATGAGTTATCAATATAAACACTTAGCCCGTGGTATACAAGCCAGGGATTCAACTATTGGGTTTGAAATGTTAATGGAAAAGCAGCTTAATTTTGAACACATGGTTCTCACCACTGCTCCGGCGAAACCATTCACTCCGGCCACCGCTTATGCCGTGTTCAGGCCTCCCAACACAAGTCACAATGCATGCCTCCTCCCACACCCATCTTTCTAGTAGTGGCGTGTCAGCAAAGTGATTGATCTATAACCGGTAGAATCTAATCTAAGGTCGGCCGAGAATGATGGTCACCGAGCAAGAGTGTTCATATCTCTTGAACTAATCTAAGGTCCGCGAGAATGATGGTCACCGAGCACGAGTGTTCATATCTCTGGAAGTCAGGCTTGGTGAAGTGCAATGAGATCCTCATGTGTCGAAGAAGATCGCCGAGTCTCGCTTGAGTTTGTGAATGTTACTAAGTTCTACATCCGTCTTTGTTTGATTTCGGAAGGTCACCGATCTTGAAGTTTCGTCTCAGTGGTGATAG
This sequence comes from Gentiana macrophylla, assembly GCA_026214975.1. Classification (NCBI taxonomy): domain Eukaryota; kingdom Viridiplantae; phylum Streptophyta; class Magnoliopsida; order Gentianales; family Gentianaceae; genus Gentiana; species Gentiana macrophylla. The sequence continues at coordinate 7,241 of JAOBSW010000142.1, read as the reverse complement.
CCGGGCCGACATCTGAAAGTATTTATGGCGGTTCAGACAAAGATCCTATGGCGGTTAGTGTTTTGGGAAATGTGCCTATAAATACCAATGTTGTAATCAATACAACGTGTGAAAGACTTTGTAACTTTGTGCATACTAAAATATCTCCTTTTTTGTCCGTGGAGTAGTCGGCACAACGCTAAAAACCATGTTAAATCACTGTGTTCTCTTTGTATCCATGTATTTATCAATTTCTGTCATTGTTTACGTTTGCATTGCTTCCGTTTTATCTTTCTTGGAGTGCATGTTTCTCATCCGTTTTCAACATGGCGTAACTCCTCCAATCAATAGCGCAACAGCCAGTCGGCCCACCAGCAACTCGGCTCGCCCCAGCAGCAATTAGGCCCTAACCCATTTTCAGAACACAAACTCTACCCTGAAAACCATATATGGGCATATTTCAACTATGTTCAATTCAGAGCCATTCCATTCTACCCATCCTTTCAAGTTCAGCCCACTGGCTCAGCCCATGCTCCGACTCGGTCCGATTGGCGAACCCAACAACCCTGTGCTCACGTTGCAAAGACTCTCCATCCAATACTTGGCTTCTTGACAGTGGGGCTACCCACCATATCACTGCAAACCTCAACAATTTATTCTTCATACTCTATATCCTGGCAATTATGATATAATGATTGAAGACAGTACATCTCTACCCAATACCCATACATGTTCAATTTCCATTCCCATAATTCTGCTCAGTCTCTAAATCTTCAGAATGTTTTGTGTGTGCCCAACACATACCGTAATCTTTTATCCATTAATCAGCTCTATAAAACACATAATTATCTGCTGAATTTTTACCATCTGAATTTGTTGTGAAGGACCTTTTGACCAACAAAATCCTCTTGAGTGGACCAGCTAAACATGGACTCTATGAGTGGCCCACTCCTCCGTTGCTTGCTTTTGCTGCCACTAAGTCCTCTAGAAAAACATGGCAACATCGATTGGGCCACCCGGCTGCACCTATTTTTAATTTTGTTATTCATAAACATCAGTTACCTTTTACTAATTTTACCATTTACTCATTGCTTTGTGTGTTTACAAAATAAAGGTCACAAACTACCATTTGGAGTTTCAACGTTACATTCCTCCCGTCCCTGGAAATTATATTTTCTAATGTTTGGTCCTCTCCCGTTTTGTCCAATGTTGGTCACAAATATTACGTAATTTTTATTGATCATTATACTAAGTACATCGGGCTCTACCCTAGAAATCCATAGACCTAGGTAGGATAGGGGAATTGATACGTAACTCTGATGTAGCAGCTACTTTTATTCGATTCTCGCTTCTTCAGGAAAAATATTTGAACACCCTATTAAAATACTTTACAGTGATAATGGAGGTGAATACATAACTTTAGCTGACTATCTGGCCCAAAATGGCATTTCTCACTTCACTTTCCCACCTCACACCCCTGAACACAATGGCTTTTCCCAAAGAAGACATCTTCACATTGTAGAAAATGGTCTAGCCCTCTTAAGCGATGCTTTAGCTCCCAAGAAAACTTGCCATATGCTCGTCACCGCAACTTACCTCATCAATCGCATGCCCACCCCTACCCTCAATATGTCTTTTAGAAAATCAACTAGTTTACGTGAGCGAATTTAAAAATTGATTTTCTTTTCCAGGATGACTTCGCTTAAACAATAAACATAGAAGTAGTTGACGAAGAATATACCTTGACCGATCTAAAAGATCAAAGATTTATCGCTCACGAAAGAGTAGTAGTGGTGCACGGAGCCGCCTGCCGTTCTCCTCTATCGCTAGTTCACACAAACAACCCGCCGGAATCCCATCTTGGATTGCTACTAGAAAAACTCGGTTGCTGTGACCGACATTTTATCTCTAAAAACTCTCTATAGAAGCTCTCTTATTTTCTAGTAAATTAAAACTCTTCAAATTGTGACGATACAAAAGAGCCGAGAAACCATTATATTTATAATGGTGACCTAGGCCACTTATTAGCCCCAATCTGATCGAGAATCTTCCTACTTGGAGTGGAGAGAAAAAAACATTTTACTAATAAAATAAGAAAATATTTTTCTTGATTTATCTTATTTAATTCAATATCTTATATTAAATAATCTATTAATTAAATTTCAAAATCACATGTGTATCTTATACACATTAAATTTCACCCCATATATATATATATATATATATATATATATATATATATATATATATATATATATAAATTAATCAACATAATTAATATCTTGTATTATATTTATTCATAATAAATAAATACTAAAATATTAATATATCACTATAACATATTATAGTCGAGATAAAAGTTTTCTTATTTGGTTATCACTATAATCACATTTTAATCCGCTAGACGTTCTTATGTGTAAATTCCCGATAAGCTTCGAATATGTTGGCCATAGACATAAAGTGAATTTATTGAAATGTCTTTCATATCTAACTATCATAAATAGCATCTAGCAACACGTCATGACCTCAATCATCGAAAGAGTCAAATGCATTGAATACTACCAATCATGTGAAACAGCTTACCATATAAATAGAATCATATCATTGTTATAATATCCATACAATGTGTCTCGAGTGTCAATACATTAACGACCACATCTTATAATCTGATATCATGCTCTCTTGAAGTAACTCATTTAATCCCACTTTGAAAAGATTCACGAGAGCAAGACATTCCTTATAAGAAAACCTTTCGATATTTACTCCTACCATTAGGATAATCGATTCCCGGATTTGCAACATGAATCATACACAAGATTCAATATCACACCCAAGCACTCCCGCATGATCGCCCGTGAATAGGGAAACCTCAAAAATGTCGAAGTATGAATCCACATTGTGATTTCATGAAGACTCTGGTATAAGGATAATTACACAACCACCACATACTGTGACAATTAATAAAGTAAGTGGGTCAATCTAAAGTACACATTCTCTAATACACGTTCACGCATACCTCTAAGTGTCCCTACACATCGATATACGAGATCTATCCATATCTTCATAAGATAGAAGACATCATATACGTGCTAGTCTAATCGTACTATCAATGTCCAATTTAATAGTACATACAACTAGAGACATTTAAGTATCAATCTTGTTATTGTGATTCGAGATCTAATCAACCATAATCACTATCATGGTTTCTCATGTTTAATACTAAGTACGTTATCATATATACAATAATAAATTTGTTTATTAAATAAACAGAATACATAATAACAAAAGTTCTTTCATTATTCATAATAATAATATTATAGGAACTAAATAGACTGCAATTGACCCGACCCGATTGGGTTTTGGACACTAATTCAACAATGTCCTCCCCATATGAATGTATCTTTGGCACTCCACACAAATATGCCAATCTACAATATTTTGGTTGCCTATGTTACCCGTGACTTCGACCTCTACACATCCCACAAACTCCATCCACGCCTACACCTTGTGTTTTCCTAGATATGCCTTAAATCAACATGCGATATTATTGCATGATGTCTCAAATTCTCTCGTCTCGATGTCTCTCACCGTGTCCAGATTGTTGAAGATGTGTTCCACTTCTACATCAGATCTTATGTTAACCCCTCTGACTCCCTACCTTCTTTACTCGATACATGGATACCCCAACCGCCTCTTTCCACTCCCACACATGTCCATCCTGACCTACACCCTCATTGGACGCCATCCAACCCTACCCTAACAACTTCCTAACCTACGACTGAGTCACTTCACCCCATGCAAACACGTGAAAAAAACAACATTCGCAAGTCCATCCAGTAAATTAATCTTAACACCCAACTTCAATCCACTTACACGTAACCCACCAACACCTTGCAAGCTCTAAAACAACCTAAATGGTCGCAAGAGGAGTGTGATGCGTTAGTCCATAATGGTACTGGGAACTTGTCCTCTTGAACCCTCATTTCATGTAATCACCAAAAATGGATCTTTTGTATTAAATATCTTCCGGATGGTACTGCTGATCGATATAAGGCACGCTTGGTAGCCAAGGGTTTTACCAATGACTGGCATTAACTATCATGAAACCTTCAATCCGGTTGTCAAACCCAAAGACCATACGTGTTGTTTTATCCATTACTCTTACGTGGGGTGGTCCTTACACCAACTTGTATTAATAATGCTTTTGGTAGGAATTTATATAAATCGCTTACTTAACGCAACCACCGAAATTTATTGATTTTGATCATCCTACTCACGTTTGCAAGATTAAGAAAGCTATCTATGGCCTTAAACAGCACCCCTGCTCTTGGTATGATGAACTCAAGCGATATCTTCTTTCTATGGGAATTCAAAATGCACATGCAGATACATCCTTATTCATTTTTTCACGATAGTCTGTGGTTCTCTACTTATTAATCTACGTGGATGATATAATTATTACCGGATGATCTTGGCAAAAAAATTCATTCACCAAACGGGTACTCGGTTTGCTCTCAATGATCTTGGCATGTTGTCATACTTTCTAGGGGTGGAAGTCATTCCAAATAAGTACGGGTTGCTCTGTCACAAACTAAGTACCTAGCCGACCTTATCACATGACTTCACCTTTAGATGCAAATACTATTACGACCTATTACCTCCGTACATCTCATCATTATCCGCCAAGTCGTGCACACTTTTGGATGATCCTAAACAAAGACCGCATGATTATTGGCCGCTTTTTCACTCGTCCGACATTGCATTTGCGACAACAAACTCTCCCACTTTATGCATCAGCCCACATACGCTCACCGTCCTTCTCGAATCGTGTCCTCCGCTATCTTATTGGCACTTCCACTTATGGTTTACAACTATATAAACATATGCCACTTACTTTACATGTCTTCTCGGATTGAGGTGAGGACAATGACACCTACGCATTCACTAATGCTTACACTATTTATCTAGGACGCAACCCCATCTCCTGGAGCTCCAAAAACAAAACACCACTGCTCGTTCATCAATTGAGGTTGAGTATCTCTCAATAGCCTCTGCCACTGCTGAGCTTAATTGATCACATTTCTACTTACGGGCCTTGGCATTTCCCTTAATACATGTCATGTCATCTACTGTGATAACTTGGGCACCACTCAATTTGGTGCCAACCCGGTATTCCATTTGCGCATTTAAACACGTGGCCATCGATTATCACTTTATCTAATATCATATTCAACGCGTCACCTTCTCGAGTCTCACATGTCAATGCTCACGATCAATTGGATGACTCTCTCACCAAGTCTTTCCTCGCCCAAATTTTCTTCATCAACGTGGCAAGTTGGGACTCCGACCACGCCCAACTTGAGGTATGGTATTAAGAATATATTTTGCATTAACATTATATCTTGTATTAATTGTAAAATATGTGTATACATTAAGTATAGATCACTAGAGATCTCTGTAATATACTATTGTACAACTATAAATACAGTAATACTTATAACCCATTAAAATCTGGGACTCCGACCACGCCCAACTTGAGGTATGGTATTAAGAATATATTTTGCATTAACATTATATCTTGTAATAATTGTAAAATATGTGTATACATTAAGTATAGGATCACTAGAGATCTCTAGAATATATTATTGTACAACTATAAATACAGAATACTTATAACCCATTAAAATCAATCAAGAAAATACACACACGATTCCTTTTCGATTATATATAGTTTGTATTTTTTATTTTGGCTTTATTACCTAGCTTTACTTCTATTACCTTTTCTTTTGTTCGCCGCACTGGCAATGTGCCTGCGTATCTTCTAGCTGGGCATATTTTGTCATTAGTAGTAAAGACATCTTGAAGCAGTTTGTCTCTTGGTGACGTTTTGGCCGCTTTTGGTGGATATTGATTAATAAAAATGCTTTGTTCCTAAAAAATAAAAATAATAATAAAAGTTCGTATTGTTAACCTAATTTATATTGTTATACCCGTAGTATATTATGCGTAAATAAAATGAATAAACAAAACACGAAGATCACTTTATTTATTTATCTCGAAAGGAGATTACAATTACAATAAAGAAAACGAAATGAAAACAAAAACAGAAAAGGATATGCTAAGAACTCGAGGCGAGATGAACTCGCCCTTATGACAAATTTGCTTCGGCTTGTACCCACGGATTATGCAATTGTCTCCTGTGATTACTCTGTATACCTGCTCAAAGAGAGGTACTTCAACTCAACAAAAGGCGAACTCTTGCAAGGGCTTGTGAAAAACTCTTCAACTATTTGTTATGCAGAAAGAATGATTTGTGTTTTAGTTCTGGTCTTCTTCCCATTGTAATAGAGGACCATTTTATAGTGAGGAGTAGCCTTGAAGTGTATAGAAAGCATCGTGAAAGAGCTCCACCAACTCTTGTAACTACAAAGAATTGAAGGCATCAGCTTGAAGTAATAAAGCAACAACACCTTTAACTCCACTAACTCAAAGAATGATGTTATCAGTTAGCAGATGAAGAGACTCAGCTGAATCGAATTGAATCAAATCGAATCTCTCTCAGCTCAGCAGATCAGAATCTTGAATAATTTATTTGACAAGTCCAAAGTCCAATGTAACTTTGTCCAAAAAATTAGTATTGTCTCAACTATTTGTAGTGCTTGAGAAAAACTCTTCAACTATTTGTTATGCAGAAAGAATGACTTGTGTTTGAAAGAATGACTCGTGTTTTAGTTCTGGTCTTCTTCCCATTGTAATAGAACTCTTGTAACTCTAGTAATTGAAGGCATCATTTGAAGTAATAAATTAGTATTGTCTCAGCCCAATTCCCTAAGCCCAAGACCACGGTCAACGGGCACGGGCGTGTGCGAGAATGTGACCGCTTTTAGCGTAACATCGCCTAACTAAAATTATTCTCAACTCTCTCCTTTCCTTGGAGCTAATACGCTTGATTACACTTTTCCCACTTATATATTGAGTAAGTGATGACACACTTCACAATGTGGGATTATTATAGTTGAACTTTTCAACTTCCAAGTTCCAACTTTCAACTTCTTCAACTAACCAACTTTAAGCCTTAATTTGTCATTCACCCGATATCCGAATTGAATGATTCAAAGACCTATCTTCATCTACGCTGCATATAGTTTTGAAAATTATCATAAACTCTTGATAAAACATACAAGAGTCTAATTGAAACTGGTTCTCAAAATGGTTGTAAAAATGATTAAAAATTATTTACTCTTTTTCCTCAATTTCTCCGA
>JAOBSW010001161.1:0-51964 GCA_026214975.1 Gentiana macrophylla | reverse complement strand
CAAGTGTCATCACTTATATTAGAGTTCCGCTTTGAATATACTAGCATATTATTCCTCATTCTCCGAAGATGCTTGAGGATTCACTAAACATCCCATTTCGTATTATTCATCCTGGGTTTAGATAACCATTCCTGAGGTAGGGTAGACTACATCATTGAATGTTGCATAAGTAAAGAATATCTTAACCAGGTGAATGGATGGGATTGCCAATGATCCGATTCTACGCAAATTTGAAGCGAATCCGTCCTTTATAGAATGAATCCCGATGGCATTATGGATTCGACTTAGGATAACACACCCGTATTTGTTCCCAATTTGTTTTAGTGTTACCATTCACAAACACTAATCTGCATACTCACTTTACTAATAATGATGCCACGATCTAAAAGAGCTTATCAACATTACAGTCAAATCCACATATTAAAATATATGACTTTGAAATGACACTGAGTTTGGCTTTAATCCCGAAAGATATAAGCTGTATGACAGCATCCACGCGAAAGGTTCTTCCCCGAATAAATTAAGATGCCCGTTAGTCCTCACTTAAAAGTCTTGGGAATCACCCCAATTTTCTGCGTTTTAGCGAATCCATTATTTGTTCTTGGCTAAAAACCCATACTATACGAATGAATTCGATTCCGTTGTTCGGCAAGGAAGTCTTAGTGAATCACCCACTGTTTACGCTTTACGTGAAGAATGAAAGCAGGCGAGTGATAAGAGATCAGTGCAGTTAACTCTCTACCTTTAGAGAATCACCCCCAAAATTACTCGACTGCGTTGAAAGTTAAACTTTCCTATTCATTACGACTCTTACTCCGTGTAGTTCAATTACTCCCCTTTGGGCTTTGAGATACTCGGGTGGTTACTACAAAGGATTTCCACGAGAATTGGAGTAACATACTTTCAGTTCACGGGGTTATGGCTTTTAAACCAACCTCACATGAGTCGAGGATCTATCACGAGTCCGGCGAAGGACTGTGGGTCATCAATCGTACCACATAGACCATGAGGTCTGCAATGTAGGTAATGGACGGGGCCATCCTCTACTTTGCGTTGAGGGTGGAGTGATATCTTGATCTAGTTTAGTAGTTTTTATTAGTGTTTTCACCAAGCTGCTTGGTGTTGGATGTGGGTTGAACAAAATCGATTAGTAACATGTTGAGTACAAATACTTCAAAGATCAAAGGTTGTTATTTATAGACTATCGGATAGAGTTTGGCAATATCGACCGTGGTTCTCGATTTTGCAGGAGTTTTATAACAAACATTCAATCAATGCATTAAAGATATTTCACGCTCTGAGCGTGCATGCAAAATTTCGATCCTACCTTCAAACACTCGGTGCTAATGCCATTATTTATGGAAGTAGGGTGAACCAATTCACTCTTGTATCCACAAATCGTAGGCATCTTTTAGGTAGACTTCTCGGTTTTTAAGTAAAATTGTTATTTTGCAACAAATATCTTAAATGAGTTCGACATCGTATGGTAAGCACATCAATAACTATGCGAGGCAAATTTGTTAGGTGTATCCCTGGTGAAAACATTCCCTTTGGGAGCGGGCGAGCAAATTATATACAAAAACTTGTAAACCCCCGTTTTGAGTAAACTCTAATACAATAATATACAAAAAGTTGTAAACCCCCGTTTTGAGTAAACTCTACAATACAATTATATACAAAAAGTTGTAAACCCCCGTTTTGAGTAAACTCTAATACAATAATATACAAAAAGTTGTAAACCCCTATTTTGAGTAAACTCTATTATACAATTATATACAAAAAGTTGTAAACCCCCCTTTTGAGTAAAATATACAATACAATTATATACAAAAAGTTGTAAACCCCTATTTTGAGTAAACTCTATTACAATAATATACAAAAAGTTGTAAACCCCCGTTTTGAGTAAACTCTACTATACAATTATTTACAAAAAGTTGTAAACCCCGTTTTGAGTAAACTCTACTAAAATTATATACAAAAACTTGTAAACCCCCGTTTTGAGTAAACTCTAATACAATAATATACAAAAAGTTGTAAACCCCCGTTTTGAGTAAACACTACTATACAATTATATACAAAAAGTTGTAAACCCCTGTTTTGAGTAAACTCTAATACAATAATATACAAAAAGTTGTAAACCCCGTTTTGAGTAAACACTACTATACAATTATATACAAAAAGTTGTAAACCCCGTTTTGAGTAAACTCTAATACAATAATATACAAAAAGTTGTAAACTCCCATTTTGAGTAAACTCTACAATACAATTATTTACAAAAAGTTGTAAACTCCCGTTTTGAGTAAACTCTTCTAAAATTATATACAAAAACTTGTAAACCCCTGTTTTGAGTAAACTCTAATACAATAATATACAAAAGTTGTAAACCCCCGTTTTGAGTAAACTCTAATACAATAATATACAAAAAGTTGTAAACCCTGTTTTGAGTAAACTCTACTATACAATTATTTACAAAAAGTTGTAAACTCCAATTTAATTTTGAGTAAACTCTTCTAAAATTATATACAAAAACTTGTAAACCCCGTTTTGAGTAAACTCTAATACAATAATATACAAAAAGTTGTAAACCCCCGTTTTGAGTAAACTCTAATACAATAATATACAAAAAGTTGTAAACCCCGCGCTGAGTAAACTCTAGTAAACTTATTACAAAAGTTGTAAACAATTAACTCTACTATACAATTATATACAAAAGTTGTAAACCCCGCTTTTGAGTAAACTCTACTATACAATTATATACAAAAAGTTGTAAACCCCCGTTTTGAGTAAACTCTACTAAAATTATATACAAAAAGTTGTAAACCCCCATTTTGAGTAAACTCTAATACAATTATATACAAAAAGTTGTAAACCCCTAGTAAACTCTACTATACAATTATATACAAAAAGTTGTAAACCCCCATTTTGAGTAAAATCTACAATACAATTATATACAAAAAGTTTTAAACCCTGTTTTGAGTAAACTCTATTATACAATAATATACAAAAAGTTGTAAACCCCCATTTTGAGTAAACTCTACTATACAATTATTTACAAAAAGTTGTAAACCCCCGTTTTGAGTAAACTCTACTAAAATTATATACAAAAACTTGTAAACCCTGTTTTGAGTAAACTCTAATACAATAATATACAAAAAGTTGTAAACCCCCGTTTTGAGTAAACTCTACTATACAATTATATACAAAAAGTTGTAAACCCCCGTTTTGAGTAAACTCTACTACAATAATATACAAAAAGTTGTAAACCCCTGTTTTGAGTAAACTCTACTATACAATTATATACAAAAAGTTGTAAACCCCCATCGCTTTTGAGTAAACTCTACTACAAAAAGTTGTAAAACCCCCGCTTTGAGTAAACTCTACTATACAATTATATACAAAAGTTGTAAACCCCCGCTTTGAGTAAACTCTAATATATACAATAATATACAAAAATTATATTGTAAAACCCCGCTTTGAGTAAACTCTACAATACAATTATATACAAAAAGTTGTAAACCCCCGCTTTGAGTAAACTCTAATACAATAATATACAAAAAGTTGTAAACCCCGCTTTAAAGTAAACTCTACTATACAATTATATACAAAAAGTTGTAAACCCCCATTTTGAGTAAACTCTACTAAAATTATATACAAAAAGTTGTAAACCCCTATTTTGAGTAAACTCTAATACAATAATATACAAAAAGTTGTAAACCCCATTTTGAGTAAACTCTACTATACAATTATATACAAAAAGTTGTAAACCCCCGTTTTGAGTAAACTCTAATACAATAATATAAAAAAAATTGTAAACCCTCATTTTGAGTAAACTCTACTATACAATTATTTACAAAAAGTTATAAACCCCCGTTTTGAGTAAACTCTTCTATAATTATATACAAAAAGTTGTAAACCCCCGTTTTGAGTAAACTCTAATACAATAATATACAAAAAGTTGTAAACCCCCCGTTTTGAGTAAACTCTACTAATACAATTATATACAAAAAGTTGTAAACCCCCATTTTGAGTAAACTCTAATACAATAATATACAAAAAGTTGTAAACCCCCGTTTTGAGTAAACTCTACTATACAATTATTTACAAAAAGTTGTAAACCCCCGTTTTGAGTAAACTCTACTAAAATTATATACAAAAACTTGTAAACCCCGCTTTGAGTAAACTCTAATACAATAATATACAAAAAGTTGTAAACCCCCATTTTGAGTAAACTCTACTATACAATTATATACAAAAAGTTGTAAACCCCTATTTTGAGTAAACTCTACAATACAATAATATACAAAAAGTTGTAAACCCCCATTTTGAGTAAACTCTACAATACAATTATATACAAAAAGTTGTAAACTCCCGTTTTGAGTAAACTCTACTATAAATTATATACAAAAACTTGTAAACCCCCGCTTTTGAGTAAACTCTAATACAATAATATACAAAAAGTTGTAAACCCCCGCTTTGAGTAAACTCTAATACAATATATATATACAAAAAGTTGTAAACCCCGCTTTTGAGTAAACTCTACTATACAATAATATACAAAAGTTGAGTAAACTCTACTACAATAATATACAAAAAGTTGTAAACTCCCGTTTTGAGTAAACTCTACAATATACAATTATTTACAAAAATATGTAAACCCTCTCGCTTTGAGTAAACTCTAATACAATAATATACAAAAAGTTGTAAACCCCCGTTTTGAGTAAACTCTACAATACAATTATATACAAAAAGTTGTAAACCCCCGTTTTGAGTAAACTCTAATACAATAATATACAAAATGTTGTAAACCCCCTGTTTTGAGTAAACTCTACTATACAATTATTTACAAAAAGTTGTAAACCCCTGTTTTGAGTAAACTCTACTAAAATTATATACAAAAACTTGTAAACCCCCGTTTTGAGTAAACTCTAATACAATAATATACAAAAAGTTGTAAACCCTCGTTTTGAGTAAACTCTACTATACAATTATATACAAAAAGTTGTAAACCCCGTTTTGAGTAAACTCTACTAATACAATAATATACAAAAAGTTGTAAACCCCTCGCTTTTGAGTAAACTCTAATACAATTATATACAAAAATTGTAAACCCCGCTTTTGAGTAAACTCTAATATACAATTATATACAAAAAGTTGTAAACCCCCATTTTTGAGTAAACTCTACTATACAATAATATACAAAAAGTTGTAAACCCCGCTTTTGAGTAAACTCTAATACAATAATATACAAAAAGTTGTAAACCCCGCTTTTGAGTAAACTCTACTATACAATTATATACAAAAAGTTGTAAACCCCTCGCTTTGAGTAAACTCTACATACAATAATATACAAAAAGTTGTAAACCCTCGCTTTTTGAGTAAACTCTACTATACAATTATATACAAAAAGTTGTAAACCCCTGTTTTGAGTAAACTCTACTATACAATTATATACAAAAAGTTGTAAACCCCCGTTTTGAGTAAACTCTAATACAATAATATACAAAAAGTTGTAAACCCCCATTTTGAGTAAACTCTACTATACAATTATATACAAAAAGTTGTAAACCCCTGTTTTGAGTAAACTCTAATACAATTATATACAAAAAGTTGTAAACCCCCGTTTTGAGTAAACTCTACAATACAATATATATACAAAAAGTTGTAAACCCCCGCTTTGAGTAAACTCTAATACAATTATATACAAAAAGTTGTAAACCCCGCTTTTGAGTAAACTCTACTATACAATTATATACAAAAAGTTGTAAACCCCCGCTTTTGAGTAAACTCTAATATACAATAATATACAAAAACTTGTAAACCCCGCTTTGAGTAAAAGTCTACTATACAATTATATACAAAATATACAAAAAGTTGTAAACCCCCGTTTTGAGTAAACTCTAATATAATAATATACAAAAAGTTGTAAACCCCCGTTTTGAGTAAACTCTACTATACAATTATTTACAAAAAGTTGTAAACCCCCTTTTGAGTAAACTCTACTAAAATTATATACAAAAACTTGTAAACCCCCGTTTTGAGTAAACTCTAATACAATAATATACAAAAAGTTGTAAACCCCTCGTTTTGAGTAAACTCTACTATACAATTATATACAAAAAGTTGTAAACCCCCGTTTTGAGTAAACTCTACTATACAATAATATACAAAAGTTGTAAACCCCCATTTTGAGTAAACTCTACTATACAATTATATACAAAAAGTTGTAAACCCCGCTTTGAGTAAACTCTACATACAATAATATACAAAAAGTTGTAAACCCCGCTTTTGAGTAAACTCTAATACAATAATATACAAAAAGTTGTAAACCCCGCTTTGAGTAAACTCTACTATACAATTATTTACAAAAGTTGTAAACTCCCGCTTTGAGTAAACTCTACTAAAATTATATACAAAAAGTTGTAAACCCCGCTTTGAGTAAACTCTACATACAATAATATACAAAAAGTTGTAAACCCCCTCGCTTTGAGTAAACTCTACTATACAATAATATACAAAAAGTTGTAAACCCCGCTTTTTGAGTAAACTCTACTATACAATTATATACAAAAAGTTGTAAACCCCCTTTGAGTTTTGAGTAAACTCCCATTTTGAGTAAACTCAATAATATATAAAAAGTTGTAAACCCTCGCTTTGAGTAAACTCTATATACAATTATATACAAAAAGTTGTAAACCCCCCGCTTTGAGTAAACTCTACTAAAATTATATACAAAAAGTTGTAAACCCCGCTTTTGAGTAAACTCTACTATACAATAATATACAAAAAGTTGTAAACCCCGCTTTGAGTAAACTCTACTATACAATTATATACAAAAAGTTGTAAACCCCGCTTTGAGTAAACTCTAATACAATAATATACAAAAAGTTGTAAACCCCGCTTTGAGTAAACTCTACTATACAATTATATACAAAAAGTTGTAAACTCCCGCTTTGAGTAAACTCTACTATAAATTATATACAAAAAGTTGTAAACCCCGCTTTGAGTAAACTCTAATACAATAATATACAAAAAGTTGTAAACCCCGCTTTTGAGTAAACTCTACTATACAATTATATACAAAAAGTTGTAAACCCCCGCTTTGAGTAAACTCTACTATACAATTATATACAAAAAGTTGTAAACCCCGCTTTTGAGTAAACTTGAGTAAACTAAACCCCTGCTTTTTGAGTAAACAATTATATACAAAAAGTTGTAAACCCTCGCTTTGAGTAAACTCTACAATAATATACAAAAGTTGTAATAATATACAAAAATTATTGTAAACCCCCGCTTTTGAGTAAACTCTACTATACAATTATATACAAAAAGTTGTAAACCCTCGCTTTGAGTAAACTCTACTATACAATTATATACAAAAAGTTGTAAACCCCCGCTTTTGAGTAAACTCTACTATACAATTATATACAAAAAGTTGTAAACCCCGCTTTGAGTAAACTCTACTATACAATTATATACAAAAAGTTGTAAACCCCCGCTTTTGAGTAAACTCTACAATACAATTATATACAAAAAGTTGTAAACCCTGCTTTTTGAGTAAACTCTACTATACAATAATATACAAAAAGTTGTAAACCCCCTTTTTGAGTAAACTCTACTATACAATTATATACAAAAAGTTGTAAACCCCGCTTTGAGTAAACTCTACTATACAATTATATACAAAAAGTTGTAAACCCCGCTTTTGAGTAAACTCTAATACAATAATATACAAAAAGTTGTAAACCCCTGCTTTGAGTAAACTCTACTATACAATTATATACAAAAAGTTGTAAACCCCTCGCTTTTGAGTAAACTCTACTAACAATTATATACAAAAAGTTGTAAACCCCCGCTTTTGAGTAAACTCTAATACAATAATATACAAAACTTTGTAAACCCCTTTTTTGAGTAAACTCTACAATACAATTATATACAAAAAGTTGTAAACCCCCGCTTTGAGTAAACTCTACTATACAATTATATACAAAAAGTTGTAAACCCCCGCTTTTGAGTAAACTCTAATACAATAATATACAAAAGTTGTAAACCCCTGCTTTTGAGTAAACTCTACTATACAATTATTTACAAAAGTTGTAAACCCCGCTTTTGAGTAAACTCTACTAAAATTATATACAAAAACTTGTAAACCCCCGCTTTGAGTAAACTCTAATACAATAATATACAAAAGTTGTAAACCCTCGCTTTTGAGTAAACTCTACTATACAATTATATACAAAAAGTTGTAAACCCCTGCTTTTGAGTAAACTCTAATACAATAATATACAAAAAGTTGTAAACCCCCGCTTTGAGTAAACTCTACTACTAATACAATTATATACAAAAAGTTGTAAACCCCCTTTTGAGTAAACTCTACTAAAATTATATACAAAAAGTTGTAAACCCCGCTTTGAGTAAACTCTACTACAATAATATACAAAAAGTTGTAAACCCCCGCTTTTGAGTAAACTCTACTATACAATTATATACAAAAAGTTGTAAACCCCGCTTTGAGTAAACTCTACAATACAATAATATACAAAAAGTTGTAAACCCCAATAATTTGAGTAAACTCTACTATATACAATTATATACAAAAAAAACCCCCTGTTTGAGTAAACTCTACTATACAATTATTTACAAAAAGTTGTAAACCCCATTTGAGTAAACTCTACTAAAATTATATACAAAAACTTGTAAACCCCGCTTTGAGTAAACTACAATACAATAATATACAAAAAGTTGTAAACCCCCCGCTTTTGAGTAAACTCTACTATACAATTATATACAAAAAGTTGTAAACCCCGCTTTGAGTAAACTCTAATATACAATTATATACAAAAAGTTGTAAACCCCCATTTTGAGTAAACTCTACTATACAATTATATACAAAAGTTGTAAACCCCGCTTTTGAGTAAACTCTACTATACAATTATATACAAAAAAGTAAACCCCCGCTTTGAGTAAACTCTACTATACAATTATATACAAAAAGTTGTAAACCCCCATTTTGAGTAAACTCTACTACAATTATATACAAAAAGTTGTAAACCCCCGCTTTTAGTAAACTCTAAATATAACATATACAAAAGTTGTAAACCCCGCTTTGAGTAAACTCTAATACAATAATATACAAAAAGTTGTAAACCCCGCTTTGAGTAAACTCTACTATACAATTATTTACAAAAAGTTGTAAACCCCTGCTTTGAGTAAACTCTACTAAAATTATATACAAAAACTTGTAAACCCCGCTTTGAGTAAACTCTAATACAATAATATACAAATGTTGTAAACCCCTGCTTTGAGTAAAACTACAATACAATTATATACAAAAAGTGTAAACCCCCCGCTTTGAGTAAACTCTACTATACAATAATATACAAAAGTTTGTAAACCCCGCTTTTGAGTAAACTCTACTATACAATTATATACAAAAAGTTGTAAACCCCATTTTGAGTAAACTCTAATACAATTATATACAAAAAGTTGTAAACCCCCGCTTTGAGTAAACTCTACAATACAATAATATACAAAAAGTTGTAAACCCTCGCTTTGAGTAAACTCTACTATACAATTATATACAAAAAGTTGTAAACCCCCGCTTTGAGTAAACTCTAATACAATTATATACAAAAAGTTGTAAACCCCCTGCTTTGAGTAAACTCTACTATACAATTATATACAAAAAGTTGTAAACCCCGCTTTTGAGTAAACTCTAATACAATAATATACAAAAAGTTGTAAACCCCGCTTTGAGTAAACTCTACTATACAATTATATACAAAAAGTTGTAAACCCCGCTTTGAGTAAACTCTACTATACAATTATATACAAAAAGTTGTAAACCCCGCTTTGAGTAAACTCTAATACAATAATATACAAAAAAAGTTGTAAACCCCGCTTTGAGTAAACTCTACTATACAATTATATACAAAAAGTTGTAAACCCCCTTTTTTGAGTAAACTCTACTAAAATTATATACAAAAAGTTGTAAACCCCCGCTTTGAGTAAACTCTAATACAATAATATACAAAAAGTTGTAAACCCCGCTTTTGAGTAAACTCTACTATACAATTATATAGTAAACCCCTTTTTGAGTAAACTACAATACAATTATATACAAAAAGTTGTAAACCCTCGCTTTGAGTAAACTCTAATACAATAATATACAAAAAGTTGTAAACCCCGCTTTGAGTAAACTCTACTATACAATTATTTACAAAAAGTTGTAAACTCCCGCTTTTGAGTAAACTCTACTATAAAATTATATACAAAAACTTGTAAACCCCGTTTTGAGTAAACTCTAATACAATAATATACAAAAAGTTGTAAACCCCCGTTTTGAGTAAACTCTACTATACAATTATATACAAAAAGTTGTAAACCCTCGTTTTGAGTAAACTCTAATACAATAATATACAAAAAGTTGTAAACCCCCGTTTTGAGTAAACTCTACTATACAATTATTTACAAAAAGTTGTAAACCCCCATTTTGAGTAAACTCTACTAAAATTATATACAAAAAAAAACCCCCGTTTTGAGTAAACTCTAATACAATAATATACAAAAAGTTGTAAACCCCCGCTTTGAGTAAACTCTACATACAATTATATAAACTCTACAAAAAGTTGTAAACCCCCTCGCTTTGAGTAAACTCTACTATACAATTATATACAAAAAGTTGTAAACCCCCGCTTTGAGTAAACTCTAATACAATAATATACAAAAAGTTGTAAACCCCCGTTTTGAGTAAACTCTACTATACAATTATATACAAAAAGTTGTAAACCCCTGTTTTGAGTAAACTCTACTAAAATTATATACAAAAAGTTGTAAACCCCCGTTTTGAGTAAACTCTAATACAATAATATACAAAAAGTTGTAAACCCTTGCGCTTTGAGTAAACTCTACTACAATAATATACAAAAAGTTGTAAACCCCGCTTTGAGTAAACTCTACTATACAATTATATACAAAAAGTTGTAAACCCTCGCTTTGAGTAAACTCTACTACAATTATATACAAAAAGTTGTAAACCCCGCTTTTGAGTAAACTCTAATATAATAATATACAAAAAGTTGTAAACCCCGCTTTTGAGTAAACTCTACTATACAATTATATACAAAAAGTTGTAAACCCCCATTTTGAGTAAAAGTCTAATACAATTATATACAAAAAGTTGTAAACCCCGCTTTTGAGTAAACTCTACTATAATATTATATACAAAAAGTTGTAAACCCCGCTTTGAGTAAACTCTACATACAATAATATACAAAAAGTTGTAAACCCTCGCTTTGAGTAAACTCTACTATACAATTATATACAAAAAGTTGTAAACCCCCGCTTTGAGTAAACTCTACTATACAATAATATACAAAAAGTTGTAAACCCCCTGCTTTGAGTAAACTCTACAATACAATTATATACAAAAAAAGTTGTAAACCCCGCTTTGAGTAAACTCTACTATACAATTATATACAAAAAGTTGTAAACCCCCGCTTTGAGTAAACTCTACTACAATAAATTATATACAAAAAAGTTGTAAACCCCCGCTTTGAGTAAACTCTAATACAATTAATATACAAAAAGTTGTAAACCCCCGCTTTTGAGTAAACTCTACATATACAATTATATACAAAAAGTTGTAAACCCTACAATTTTACAGTAAAACTCTACTATACAATTATATACAAATATACAAAAAGTTGTAAACCCCCTTTTTGAGTAAACTCTAATACAATTATATACAAAAAGTTGTAAACCCCCTGCTTTGAGTAAACTCTACTATACAATTATATACAAAAAGTTGTAAACCCCGTTTTGAGTAAACTCTACTATACAATTATATACAAAAAGTTGTAAACCCCCGTTTTGAGTAAACTCTAATACAATAATATACAAAAAGTTGTAAACCCCATTTTGAGTAAACTCTACTATACAATTATTTACAAAAAGTTGTAAACTCCCGTTTTGAGTAAACTCTTCTAAAATTATATACAAAAACTTGTAAACCCCTGCTTTTGAGTAAACTCTAATACAATAATATACAAAAAGTTGTAAACCCCCGTTTTGAGTAAACTCTACTATACAATTATATACAAAAAGTTGTAAACCCCTGTTTTGAGTAAAATCTACAATACAATTATATACAAAAAGTTGTAAACCCCTGTTTTGAGTAAACTCTACTATACAATAATATACAAAAAGTTGTAAACCCCCGTTTTGAGTAAACTCTACTATACAATTATATACAAAAAGTTGTAAACCCCCGTTTTGAGTAAACTCTACTATACAATTATATACAAAAAAGTTGTAAACCCCGCTTTGAGTAAACTCTACTATACAATTATATACAAAAAGTTGTAAACCCCGCTTTTTGAGTAAACTCTACTATACAATTATATACAAAAAAAACCCTGCTTTTGAGTAAACCTACGCAATTTATACAAAAGTTGTAAACTATACAAAAAATTATATACAAAAAGTTGTAAACCCCGTTTTGAGTAAACTCTACTATACAATTATATACAAAAAGTTGTAAACCCCCGTTTTGAGTAAACTCTAATACAATAATATATAAAAAAAGTTGTAAACCCCCGTTTTGAGTAAACTCTACTATACAATTATATACAAAAAGTTGTAAACCCCCGTTTTGAGTAAACTCTAATACAATAATATACAAAAAGTTGTAAACCCCCGTTTTGAGTAAACTCTACTATACAATTATTTACAAAAAGTTGTAAACTCCCGTTTTGAGTAAACTCTTCTAAATTATATACAAAAACTTGTAAACCCCCGTTTTGAGTAAACTCTAATACAATAATATACAAAAAGTTGTAAACCCCCGTTTTGAGTAAACTCTAATACAATAATATACAAAAAGTTGTAAACCCCTGTTTTGAGTAAACTCTACTATACAATTATTTACAAAAAGTTGTAAACTCCCATTTTGAGTAAACTCTTCTAAAATTATATACAAAAACTTGTAAACCCCGTTTTGAGTAAACTCTAATACAATAATATACAAAAAGTTGTAAACCCCAGTAAACTCTAATACAATAATATACAAAAAGTTGTAAACCCCCGTTTTGAGTAAACTCTAATACAATAATATACAAAAAGTTGTAAACCCCTGTTTTGAGTAAACTCTATTATACAATTATTTACAAAAAGTTGTAAACCCCCGTTTTGAGTAAACTCTACTAAAATTATATACAAAAACTTGTAAACCTCCGTTTTGAGTAAACTCTAACATACAAAAAGTTGTAAACCCCCTTTTTGAGTAAACTATACTATACAATTATATACAAAAAGTTGTAAACCCCCGTTTTGAGTAAAATATACAATACGATGATATACAAAAAGTTTTAAACCCCTGTTTTGAGTAAACTCTATTACAATAATATACAAAAAGTTGTAAACCACCATTTTGAGTATACTCTACTATACAATTATTTACAAAAAGTTGTAAACCCCCGTTTTGAGTAAACTCTACTAAAATTATATACAAAAACTTGTAAACCCCCGTTTTGAGTAAACTCTAATACAATAATATACAAAAAGTTGTAAACCCCGTTTTGAGTAAACTCTACTATACAATTATATACAAAAAGTTGTAAACCCTTTGTTTTGAGTAAACTCTAAATACAATAATATACAAAAAGTTGTAAACCCCCGCTTTGAGTAAACTCTACTATACAATTATTTACAAAAAGTTGTAAACCCTCGCTTTTGAGTAAACACTTCTAAAATTATATACAAAAACTTGTAAACCCCCGTTTTTGAGTAAACTCTAATACAATAATATACAAAAAGTTGTAAACCCCTGTTTGAGTAAACTCTACAATACAATTATATACAAAAAGTTGTAAACCCCTGTTTTGAGTAAACTCTAATACAATAATATACAAAAAGTTGTAAACCCCCGTTTGAGTAAACTCTACTATACAATTATTTACAAAAAGTTGTAAACCCTACTAAAATTATATACAAAACTTTTGAGTAAACTCTACTAAAATTATATACAAAAAGTTGTAAACCCCCGTTTTGAGTAAACTCTAATACAATAATATACAAAAAGTTGTAAACCCCCGTTTTTGAGTAAACACTACTATACAATTATATACAAAAAGTTGTAAACCCCGTTTTGAGTAAACTCTAATACAATAATATACAAAAAGTTGTAAACCCCCGTTTTGAGTAAACTCTACTATACAATTATTTACAAAAAGTTGTAAACTCCCGTTTTGAGTAAACTCTACTAAAATTATATACAAAAACTTGTAAACCCCGTTTTGAGTAAACTCTAATACAATAATATACAAAAAGTTGTAAACCCCTGCTTTTGAGTAAACTCTACTATACAATTATATACAAAAAGTTGTAAACCCCCGTTTTGAGTAAACTCTAATACAATAATATACAAAAAGTTGTAAACCCCGCTTTGAGTAAACTCTACTATACAATTATTTACAAAAAGTTGTAAACCCCCATTTTGAGTAAACTCTTCTAAAATTATATACAAAAAATTTTAAAACCCCGTTTTGAGTAAACTCTAATACAATAATATACAAAAAGTTGTAAACCCCCATTTTGAGTAAACTCTAATACAATTATATACAAAAAGTTGTAAACCCTCATTTTGAGTAAACTCTAATACAATAATATACAAAAAGTTGTAAACCCCCGTTTTGAGTAAACTCTACAATACAATTATATACAAAAAGTTGTAAACTCCCGTTTTGAGTAAACTCTTCTAAAATTATATACAAAAACTTGTAAACCCCGTTTTGAGTAAACTCTAATACAATAATATACAAAAAGTTGTAAACCCCCATTTTGAGTAAACTCTACAATACAATAATATACAAAAAGTTGTAAACCCCCGTTTTGAGTAAACTCTACATACAATAATATACAAAAAGTTGTAAACCCCCATTTTGAGTAAACTCTACTATACAATTATATACAAAAAGTTGTAAACCCTATTTTGAGTAATCTCTAATACAATAAACTCTAATACAATACAATATACAAAAAAAAAACCCGCTTTTGAGTAAACTCTACAATACAATTATATACAAAAAACTTGTAAACCCCTTTGCTTTGAGTAAACTCTAATACAAATAATATACAAAATGTTGTAAACCCCGCTTTGAGTAAACTCTACTATACAATTATTTACAAAAAGTTGTAAACCCCGCTTTGAGTAAAACTCTACTAAAATTATATACAAAAATTTCGAAGAGAGTTTACTCAAAACTGGGGTTTACAACTTTATGTAAATAATTGTATACTATAGTTTACTAAAATGGGGGTTTACAACTTTTTGTATATTATTGTATTAGAGTTTACTCAAAATGGGGGTTTACAACTTTTTGTATATAATTATAGTAGAGTTCACTCAAAACGGAGGTTTGCAACTTTTTGTATATAATTATAGTATAGTTTTATCAAAACGGGGTATACAAATTTTTGTAAATAATTGTATAGTATAGTTTATTCAATACGGGGGTTTACAACTTTTGGTATATTATTGTATAAGAGTTTACTCAAAACGGGGGTTATAAACTTTTTTATATAATTGTATTGTAGATTTTACTCAAAACATGGGTTTACAACCTTTTGTATATAATTATAGTAGAGTTCACCTAAAACGGGGGTTTACAACCTTTTGTATATAATTGTATAGTAGAGTTTACTCAAAATGGGGGTTTACAACTTTTTGTATATTATTGTATTAGAGTTCACTCAAAACGGGGGTTTACAACTTTTTGTATATACTTATAGTAGAGTTTACTCAAAACGGGGGTTTACAACTTTTTGTAAATAATTGTATAGTAGAGTTTACTCAAAACGGGGGTTTACAACTTTATGTTTATTATTGTATAAGAGTTTACTCAAAACGAGGGTTTACAACTTTTTGTATAAAATTGTATTTTAGATTTTACTCAAAACGGGGGTTTACAACTTTTTGTATATAATTGTATGAGAGTTTACTCAAAAGGGGGGTTTACAACTTTTTGTATATAATTGTATAGTAGAGTTTACTCAAAATGGGGGTTTATAACTTTTTGTATATAATTGTAAAGTAGGGTTTACTCAAAATAGGGGTTTACAACTTTTTGTATATTATTGTAGTAGAGTTCACTCAAAACGGAGGTTTACAACTTTTTGTATATTATTGTAGTAGAGTTCACTCAAAACAGAGGTTTAAAACTTTTTGTAAATAATTGTATAGTAGAGTTTAATCAAAACTGGGGTTTACAACTTTTTGTATATTATTGTATTAGAGTTTACTCAAAATGGGGGTTTACAACTTTTTGTATACAATTATAGTAGAGTTTACTCAAAACAGGAGTTTACAACTTCTTGTAAATAATTGTATAGTAGAGTTTACTCAAAACGGGGGTTTACATCTTTTTGTATATTATTGTATTAGAGTTTACTCAAAACGGGGTTTATAACTTTTTGTATATAATTGTATTGTAGATTTTACTCAAAACGGGGGTGTACAACTTTTTTTATATAATTGTATAGTAGAGTTACTCAAAATGGGGGTTTACAACTTTTTGTATATTATTGTAATAGAGTTTACTCAAAACGGGGGTTTACACGTTTTTGTATATAATTTTAGTAGTGTATAATCAAAACGGGGGTTTACAACTTTTTGTAAATAATTGTATAGTAGACTTTACTCAAAATGGGGGATTACAACTTTTTGTATATTATTGTATTAGAGTTTACTCAAAACGGGGATTTACAACTTTTTGTATATAATTGTATAGTAGAGTTTACTCAAAACAGGGGTTTACAACTTTTTTGTATATTATTGTATTAGAGTTTACTCAAAACGGGGGTTTACAACTTTTTGTATATAATTGTATAGTAGAGTTTACTCAAAACGGGGGTTATAAACTTTTTGTATATTATTGTATTACAGTTTACTCAAAACGGGGGTTTACAACTTTTTGTATATAATTTTAGTAGAGTTTTCTCAAAACAGGGGTTTACAAATTTATGTAAATAATTGTATAGTAGAGTTTACTCAAAACGGGGGTTTGCAACTTTTTGTATATTATTGTATTAGAGTTTACTCAAAATGGGGGTTTACAACTTTTTGTATATAATTATAGTAAAGTTCACTCAAAACGGAGGATTGCAACTTTTTGTATATAATTATAGTAGAGTTTTATCAAAACGGGGGTATACAAATTTTTGTAAATAATTGTATAGTAGAGTTTACTCAAAACGGGGGTTTACAACTTTATGTATATTGTTCTATAAGAGTTTACTCAAAACGGGGGTTATAAACTTTTTTATATAATTGTATTGTAGATTTTACTCAAAACGGGGGTTTACAACTTTTTGTATATAATTATAGTAGAGTTCAATCAAAACGGGGGTTTACAACCTTTTGTATATAATTGTATAATAGAGTTTAGTCAAAATGGGGGTTTACAACTTTTTGTATATAATTTTAGTAGAGTTTACTCAAAACAGGGGTTTACAACTTTTTGAAAATAATTATATAGTAGAGTTTACTCAAAATGCGGGGTTTACAACTTTTTGTATATTATTGTAATAGAGCTCACTCAAAACGGAGGTTTGCAACTCCTTGTATATACTTATAGTCGAGTTCACTCAAAACGGGGGTTTACAATTTTTTGTATATAATTGTATAGTAGAGTTTACTCAAAACGGGGGGTTTACAACATTTTGTATATTATTGTAGTAGAGTTTACTCAAAACGGGGGTTTACAACTTTTTGTATATTATTGTAATAAAGTTCACTCAAAACGGAGGTTTACAACTTTTTGTATACAATTATAGTAGAGTTTACTCAAAACAAGAGTTTACAACATCTTGTAAATAATTGTATAGTAGAGTTTACTCAAAACTGGGGTTTACAACTTTTTATATATTATTGTTTTAGAGTTTACTCAAAACAGGGTTTACAACTTATTGTATATAATTGTATTGTAGATTTTACTCAAAACGGGGGTTTACAACTTTTTGTATATAATTGTATAGTAGAGTTACTCAAAATGGGGGTTTACAAATTTTTGTATATTATTGTATTAGAGTTTACTCAAAATAGGGGTTTACAAGTTTTTGTATATAATTTTAGTAGTGTTTACTCAAAATGGGGGTTTACAACTTTTTGTAAATAATTGTATAGTAGAGTTACTCAAAATGGGGGTTTACAACTTCTATTAAATAATTGTGTAATAGAGTTTACTCAAAACGGGGGTTTACAACTTTTTGTATATTATTGAATAAGAGTTTACTCAAAACGGGTTTTACCAGTTTTTGTATATAATTGTATTGTAGATTTTACTCAAAATAGGGGTTTACAAATTTTTGTATATAATTGTGTAGTAGAGTTTACTCAATATGGGGATTTACAACTTTTTGTATATTATTGTATTAGAGTTTACTCAAAACGGCGGTTTACAAGTTTTTGTATATAATTTTAGTAGTGTTTACTCAAAATGGGGGTTTATAACTTTTTGTAAATAATTGTATAGTAGAGTTTACTCAAAACGGGGGTTTACGACTTTTTGTATATTATTGTATAAGAGTTTACTCAAAACGGGGGTTTACAAATTTTTGTATGTATTTGTATTTTATATTTTACTCAAAATGGAGGTTTAAACCTTTTGGTATATAATTGTTTAGTAGAGTTTGCTCAAAATGGGAGTTTACAACTTTTTGTATATTATTGTATGAGAGTTTACTCAAAACGGGGGTTTACAACTTTTTGTATATAATTGTATAGTAGAGTTTACTCAAAACGGGGGTTTATAACTTTTTGTATATAATTGTATAGTAGAGTTTACTCAAAACGGTGGTTTATAACTTTTTGTATATAATTGTATAGTAGAGTTTACTCAAAACAGTGGTTTACAACTTTTTGTATATTATTGTAGTAGAGTTCACTCAAAACGGAGGTTTACAACTTTTTGTATATTATTGTAGTAGAGTTCACTCAAAACGGAGGTTTACAAGTTTTTGTATACAATTATAGTAGAGTTTATTCAAAATGAGGGTTTACAACTTTTTGTAAATAATTGTCTAGTAGAGTTTACTCAAAACGGGGGTTTATAACTTATTGTATATTATTGTAGTTGAGTTTACTCAAAACGGTGGTTTACAACTTTTTGTATGTAATATTATAGATTTTACTCAAAATGAAGGTTTACAACTTTTATATATAATTATAGTAGAGTTTACTCAAAATGGGGGTTTACAACTTTTTGTATATTATTGTATTGGAGTTCACTCAAAACGGAGGTTTACAAATTTTTGTATATTATTGTAGTAGAGTTCACACAAAACGGAGGTTTACAACTTTTTGTATACAATTATAGTAGAGTTTACTCAAAACAGGAGTTTACAAATTCTTGTAAATAATTGTATAGTAGAGTTTACTCAAAACGGGGGTTTACATCTTTTTGTATATTATTGTATTAGAGTTCACTCAAAACGGGGGTTTGCAACTTTTTGTATATACTTATAGTCGAGTTCACTCAAAACGGGGGTTTACAATTTTTTATATATAATTGTATAGTAGAGTTTACTCAAAACGGGGGTTAACAACATTGTGTATATTATTGTAGTAGAGTTTACTTAAAACAGGGGTTTACAACTTTTTGTATATTATTGTAGTAGAGTTCACTCAAAACGGAGGTTTACAACTTTTTGTATACAATTATAGTAGAGTTTACAACTTCTTGTAAATAATTGTATAGAAGAGTTTACTCAAAACTGGGGTTTACAACTTTTCATATATTATTGTTTTGGAGTTTACTCAAAACGGGGTTTACAACTTTTTGTATATAATTGTATAGTAGAGTTACTCAAAATGGGGGTTTACAAATTTTTGTATATTATTGTATTAGAGTTTACTCAAAATGGGGGTTTACAAGTTTTTGTATATAATTTTAGTAGTGTTTACTCAAAACGGGGGTTTACAACTTTTTGTAAATAATTGTATAGTAGAGTTACTCAAAACGGGGGTTTACAACTTTTATTATATAATTGTATAATAGAGTTTACTCAAAACGGAGGTTTACAACTTTTTGTATATTATTGAATAAGAGTTTACTCAAAACGGGGTTTACCAGTTTTTGTATATAATTGTATTCTAGATTTTACTCAAAACAGGGGTTTACAACCTTTTGTATATATTTGTGTAGTAGAGTTTACTCAATTTGGGGATTTACAACTTTTTGTATATTATTGTATTAGAGTTTACTCAAAACGTGGGTTTACAAGTTTTTGTATATAATTTTAGTAGAGTTTACTCAAAACGGGGGTTTACAACTTTTTGTAAATAATTGTATAGTAGAGTTTACTCAAAATGGGGGTTTACAACTTTTTCTATATTATTGTATTAGAGTTCACTCAAAACGGGGGTTTACAACTTTTTGTATATAATTATAGTAGAGTTTACTCAAAATGGAGGTTTACAACTTTTTGTAAATAATTGTATAGTACAGTTTACTCAAAACGGGGGATTACAACTTTTTGTATATTATTGTATAAGAGTTTACTCAAAACGGGGGTTTACAACTTTTTGTGTATAATTGTATAGTAGAGTTTACTCAAAACGGGGGTTTACAACTTTTTGTATATTATTGTATGAGAGTTTACTCAAAACGGGGGTTTATAACTTTTTGTATATAATTATATAGTAGAGTTTACTCAAAACAGGGGTTTATAACTTTTTGTATATAATTGTATAGTAGAGTTTACTCAAAACAGGGTTTTACAACTTTTTGAATATTATTGTAGTAGAGTTCACTCAAAACGGAGGTTTACAACTTTTTGTATATTATTGTATTAGTGTTCACTCAAAACGGAGGTTTACAACTTTTTGTATATTATTGTAGTAGAGTTCACTCAAAACGGAGGTTTACAACTTTTTGTATACAATTATAGTAGAGTTTACTCAAAATGAGGGTTTACAACTTTTTGTAAATTATTGTCTAGTATAGTTTACTCAAAATGGGGGTTTACAACTTATTGTATATTATTGTAGTAGAGTTTACTTAAAACGGGGGTTTACAACTTTTTGTATATAATATTATAGATTTTACTCAAAACGGAGGTTTACAACTTTTTATATATAATTATAGTAGAGTTTATTCAAAATGGGGGTTTACAACTTTTTGTATATTATTGTATTAGAGTTCACTCAAAACGGAGGTTTACAACTTTTTGTATATTATTGTAGTAGAGTTCACTCAAAACGGAGGTTTACAACTTTTTGTATACAATTATTGTATAGTTTACTCAAAATGGGAGTTTACAAATTCTTGTAGATAATTCTATAGTAGAGTCTACTCAAAACGGGGGTTTACATATTTTTGTATATTATTGTATTAGAGTTTACTCAAATCGGGGTTTACAACTTTTTGTATATAATTGTATTGTAGATTTTACTCAAAACGGGGATTTACAACTTTTTTTATATAATTGTATAGTAGAGTTAATCAAAATGGGGGTTTACTACTTTTTGTATATTATTGTATTAGAGTTTACTCAAAACGGGGGTTACAACTTTTTGTATATAATTTTAGTAGTGTTTAATCAAAACGGGGGTTTACAACTTTTTGTAAATAATTGTATAGTAGAGTTACTCAAAACGGGGGGTTACAACTTTTTGTATATTATTGTATTAGAGTTTACACAAAACGGGGGTTTACTACTTTTTGTATATAATTTTAGTAGAGTTTACTCAAAACTGGGGTTTACAACTTTATGTAAATAATTGTATAGTAGAGTTTACTCAAAACGGGGGTTTACAACTTTTTGCATATTATTGTATTAGAGTTTACTCAAAAACGGGGTTTACAACTTTTTGTATATAATTATAGTATAGTTCACTCAAAACGGATGTTTGCAGCTTTTTGTATATAATTATTGTAGAGTTTAATCAAAACGGGGGTATACAACTTTTTGTAAATAATAGTATAGGAGAGTTTACTCAAAACGAGGGTTTACAACTTTTTGTATATTATTGTATAAGAGTTTACTCAAAACGGGGGTTATAAACTTTTTTATATAATTGTATTGTAGATTTTACTCAAAACGGGGGTTTACAACTTTTTGTATATAATTATAGTAGAGTTCACTCAAAACGGGGATTTACAACCTTTTGTATATAATTGTATAGTAGAGTTACTCAAAATGGGGGTTTACAACTTTTTGTATATAATTTTGGTAGAGTTTACTCAAAACGAGGGTTTACAACTTTTTGTAAATAATTTTATAGTAGAGTTTTTACTCAAAATGGGGGTTTACAACTTTTTGTATATTATTGTATTAGAGTCACTCAAAAACGGAGGTTTGCAACTTTTTGTATATAATTATAGTTGAGTTCACTCAAAACGGGGGTTTACAACTTTTTGTATATAATTGTATAGTAGAGTTTACTCAAAATGGGGGTTTACAACATTTTGTATATTATTGTAGTAGAGTTTACTCAAAACGGGGTTTTCAACTTTTTGTATATTATTGTAGTAGAGTTCACTCAAAACGGAGGTTTACAAATTTTTGTATACAATTATAGTAGAGTTTACTCAAACCAGGAGTTTACAACTTCTTGTAAATAATTGTATAGTAGAGTTTACTCAAAACGGGGCTTTACATCTTTTTGTATATTATTGTATTAGAGTTTACTCAAAACGGGGTTTACAACTTTTTGTATATAATTGTATTGTAGATTTTACACAAAACGGGGGTTTACAACTTTTTGTATATAATTGTGTAGTAGAGTTACTCAAAATGGGGGTTTATAACTTTTTGTATATAATTGTATTAGAGTTTACTCAAAACGGGGGTTTACAAGTTTTTGTATATAATTTTAGTAGAGTTTACTCAAAAAAGGGGTTTACAACTTTTTGTAAATAATTGTATAGTAGAGTTACTCAAAATGGGGGTTTACCACTCTTTGTATATTATTGTATTAGAGATTACTCAAAACGCGCGTTTACAACTTTTTATATATAATTGTATAGTAGAGTTTACTCAAATCGGGGATTCACAATTTTTTGTATATTATTGTATTACAGTTTACTCAAAACGAGGGTTTACAAGTTTTTGTATATAATTTTAGTAGAGTTAACTCAAAACTGGGGTTTACAACTTTATGTAAATAATTGTATAGTAGAATTTACTCACAACGGGGGTTTACAACTTTTTGTATATTATTGTATTAGAGTTTACTCAAAATGGGGGTTTACAACTTTTTGTATATAATTATAGTAGAGTTCACTCAAAACGGAGGTTTACAAGTTTTTGTATATAATTCTAGTAGAGTTTAATCAAAACGGGGGTATACCTTTTTGTAAATAATTGTATAGTAGAGTTTACTTAAAACGGGGGTTTACAACTCTTTGTATGTTATTGTATAAGAGTTTACTCAAAACGGGGGTTATAAACTTTTTTATATAATTGCATTATAGATTTTACTCAAAATGGGGGTTTACAACTTTTTGTATATAATTGTATAGTAGAGTTTACTCAAAATGGGGGTTTACAACTTTTTGTATATTATTGTATGAGAGTTTACTCAAAACGGGGGTTTACAACTTTTTGTTTATAATTGTATAGTAAAGTTTTACTCAAAACGGGGGTTTATAACTTTTTGCATATAATTGTACTTGTCAATAACCCGTGCATTGCACGGAGACGTATGACAATGTAATTACATTCAATTAACATGCATAATATGTACTACAAAACAAATGTCTTTCAAAATTATTATAATATTCTACAAATTATATAAAAGATGACACATTGAGTGATGAGTAGCAAGATAGTGAATTAATGTTGGCTAGAGTAGGGTATGGTATGGTTCATAAGGTAGGATATATGCGAAGGGGTGGGGTAGCCTTACGCCACCCCAATGAACCCTACCTCTCTTCCCCCTGCCCTACCCACTCCTACCATACCCTACCCACCAGCCTGTCCTACCCTACCCTATATCAGCATATCTTACCCTCGACATCCTACCTATCTTACCCATTACCTACTCTACTCCACCATCATCCACCCCTACCTTACCGTACCCTACCCATCATACCACCATACATTACCCATCATCCCACCCTCCTCTACCATACCCTACCCACCATCCCACCGTATCCTACTACCACTCAACCCTACCCTATCCACCATTCCAATCTTACCCACCACACCACCCTACCTAACCTTACCCACTACCCCAACCTATACTACCCTACTCTACCCTACCAACCTACCTAACCCACCACTTCACCGTACACTACCATACCCTACCTACCATTCCACTCTACCCTATCTTTCCCACCACAACACCCTACCCTACCTTATTTTATAGTACCCTAAGCTACCCTACCCTACTCTACTCAACCCTACACTACCAACCCATCACTTCACCCCACCTACCCTACCATACCTTACCCACCACCACCACCCCTACCTATAATATCCACAACCCCGCCCTACCATACCCTACCCACCACCCCATCATACCATACCTTACCCACCACCCCACCTTATTCAAATACGCTTCCTACCTACTTTAACCACCGCAACATTAAATAAGGTGGCTAATTCATATGAGAATGACCTAATCTAAGAATATCTTGTAGTAATCGTCATATTGAATTTATCAATTTTTAAATCTTAAAATTTAATGCATAAATATTTCGCATTAAATGATATATTTAAGTTTAGATATTTTTAAAAATGTAATAAAATATTAGAATATTTTACATTAATTAGTATATTAAATTTATCATTTTTAAATATTACAACTTGATACGACATTTCACATTAAATGCCATAAATTAAAGAATATTTGTAATTAATTGGGATGACTAATAATTATGATTGATTCTTATTTTAATCAATTATTATATACTATATTATAAATGTCATAACATAAAAAGATGTTTCGCATTAATTGGGTTGACCAATTTATAAAGATACATTTAATGTGAGAATATTTATCATTAATTTATAGAGTTGTATTTAATGTCTACACGCTTTTATTTAAATAGCATAATTGAGTTTATATATTTTTTAAAATGTAATTTAATGTTGGAATATTTTTTATTAAGTGTTAAAATTGAATTTATCATCTTTTTAATATTAAAATTTATTGCATAAATATTTCATATTAAATGATATATTTAAGTTTCGATATTTTTCAAAATGTAATCTAGTGTTAGAATATTTTGCATTGATTGGTAAAATTTAATTTATTATTTTTTAAATATTATAAGTTAATATGATATTTCACATAAAATGCCACAAATTCAAGAATATTTGTAATTAATTGGGGTGACTAATAATTATGATTGATTCTCATTTAAATCAATTATTATATACTATATTATAAGTTCCATAACTTAAAAAATAAAATGCCACAAATTCAGGAATATTATAAATGCCACAAATTCAAGAATATTTGTAATTAATTGGGGTGACTAATAATTATGATTGATTCTCATTTAAATCAATTATTATATACTATATTATAAGTGCCATAACTTAAAAAATAAAATAAATAACACTAATATTTTATATTAACACCTAAAATTGAATTTCTCATTTTTTAAATATTAAAATTTAATGCATAATATTTCGCATTAAATTATATATTAAGTTTAGCTATTTTTCAAAATGTAATATAATGTTAGAATATTTTGCATTGCTGGTAAATTAAAGTTATCATTTTATTATTATTATAACTTAATATGATATTTCACATTAAATGCCATAAATTCAAGAATATTTGTAATTAATTGGGATACTAATCATTATGATTGATTCTAATTTTAATCAATTATTATATACTATATTACGCCGCACTACTACAAAATATAGGTATTAAGACACTATATTTAGGACATTTTGTCCCAAACGCCTTTTTAAGCCTTTAATGGGGCGTTCACTCGGTTAGTGTCATTTGCTACAGTAAATATATAATTGTTTTTTATTTTTTAATAAGAGTAAAGGCGTTCAGAAACGCCATATAGGCTTAATTTTTTTTGTTTTCCTTTTCTTTTTTCTCTTACAAAAGAAAAGCTGGACAATATCCGCGCTATTTTTTCCCAATCCTTTTATCAGTCAAGAGATTCAACTCTCCAGGGTATATCGCTTCTATCATCCGCCATTCTTCATCCGTTTCCGCCTTTCTTCATCTGTTTCCGATAATACCTTTTTCCTCCGAAGTCTATCATCTGGATCTATTTTCATATCTAATTTGTCTCCTCCGTTTGTTTTCAATGATGTTTTCTTCTTCGAGCTAACTCATCGCTGGAGGACTTTTGCTCTTGATTTTAGCAGAAATTTGCTGAAAATTTGCCGAAGGTGAGTTTATAATTGCTCGTTGTGGCTTATTTAGTATTCGCGCCCCGTTTTAATTTTCATGTTCATTTCTAAGTTCTTGCATAAGGATTTGTTTTTGAGCTTTAAATTTGCTCGTAGTTTTTACTCGTTTGCCCTGCAATGACTTGACATTTATCCTTGTTTTGTTATTGTGGTTGTTCTTGCAGCACAAAAAGTAGTTGGATGACTTTCGATCTTAAGACTACATTGGGAGGCTTTGCAGTAAATGTTGATTTATGTTTTTCATGTATAATGAGCATCAGATTTGTTGAAGATTTTAGACCAGGTTCACTGTATTGTCCTGAGTATTCTTTGGCATGCATTCTTTTTATTCTTAATATCATCACCTCCAATATCTGAAAGATTATCTGTGTATTTGCTAGTTTGGTATGATTTGTGTCTAGGTTTTAAAATTTTACTCAGAGATCTTCAAGGTTTTGGAGGCCTCAGAGTCTCTCTTCGTAAACGCTTAAGGTATTTCCTTGCAATATAGTTACTGAGTATATGCTTATATATTTTTCATAAATGTATGTATTTTGAATGACCACAATGAAATCGGCTTTTTATTTTGAGAATTACTGGTGGTTTTAGGATACGTACGATTTGATGTTACAAGTATGTAAAACGAAGTATGAAATCATGATCCGTCTGGAGCAAATATGAATGCCTTTGACTCACTGTGCAAGTTTGAATCGCTCTGTTTTCTCACTATTCCTACTCACTTTAAGAGAGTTACTAACTAATTGTAAGACTTAAGCCCTCGTATGAATCGAATATTGTTGTAATCATCAAGTTGAGATGATACTTTCTTGCACTCCAATAAGCCGTGGATTATTGAAAGGCATTGTTTGTGTTCTGTAATCTATCTTGCATGTGAAACGTCATATTGTAGAGAGCGTCTTATCAGTTTTAGTATTTATGGAACCTATGAACCTTTTCCTGCTGAATTTGCATAGTGATTCATTATACAGATTCAGATTCACTCATGCCAGCAAATCCATGATGAATGGTATTTAGTTTGCTGGTTTTTTTTAGTTGACATATTTTCTTTAAGGAATGTTTGTACTCGTTTTGTTCTATGATTCTATCCTTTTCTGATTTGAGTTGCTATACAAGGGGTGCAATATGAGCCGAGCTGCTCATGAGCAACTCATTGCTCGGTTCATGAAATGCTCATGAGCAACTCAATGCTCGGTTCGTGAGAATTCCTATTGCTTATCTGTTGAAACTAGAGTCCATTGTTGTTTCACTTGAACTCCTACGCCCTTGATCCATCAACTAGCTCCATGCATGTTTTCCTTAGCTACTCCAACTTTATTGCTTCATCCCTTTAGAAATGTATCAAATTTTAAACTCTAAATGCATTCCCTTGTGTAATCAAAACTTATGTTTTTGGTATCAATATCATTATCATGCTTCTGTTTCTTAGTTTTACAGCATTTCAATCAATTGCCACTTAGGACAAGTGTTATATGAATTATATTCAATAGGGATGTCCTTCACCCAAGGACTTTTTGTTGGATATTTTACCTTATGCTATATTGTAGTCCTACTCCTATGCGGATTTCTGAGTTGAATATTTAATTCTGCACTCTGCGGACTGTCTTCTTCCTGTGGTTTGCTCTTTCTGGATGGATTTTTCACTTCCTGATAATAGGCACTTGGGTGCTGCCTTTTGCTGCCCCCTTTTTGATTGGGGCTTTCGCAAACAATCTTGACATTAAGGTAAAAAAACATTGCCATTGTGTATGTGTTCTTGTACGTGTTAGAACAACTTTTCTTTTAGTTTGGATGTTCATTTGTCAAGGTTGCCTAGACATTCGAAGGATAACTTGAAATCATTCAATTTTATACAAAATTTAAATTCTTATATATTCTTTTATCAACATGAGCAGGGGACATGTCCACCTTGTAAGAGGCAATTCATTGGAAGAAAAACCCTGACATTTCATTGTATAGGCTGCAGAAAGTGAATTCCAAGTTGCGTTCATGTTGATGTCATAGTGATGATGTAAGAGAATCAATTACCTATATAGAGCAATTATCATCCTTCATTCTCCCATTTCTAGCTTACTTTCCTTACCGTTTTGTATATCTATTTTGTTGCTAATAGAGCTCGTAGCCCTGGTGTAGTCAAGATTGGAGTACATGTCAATGTGCACAATATATTATTTTGTTAATTTTTTGTGTTTGTGTGTTGAAGCAATTGATTTGTGCCAACAAATCTTATATAGCCCAGGTGCAAAGGCTAGTTTGACATAAACTTTCCTTTGTTGGCAGAGAAAAATAGTTCGATATCGTTGAGCAATGACAGACTCAAGCGGACATAGAACTTGAATCATTCAACATAAGGTATAAAATATAATTACTTTTGCCTTGAACTCTCTTTCATGAGTCTTGGTCTAAATGTTCTTCTTTCCATGAGAATTGTTGGCTGTGATTGTTATATTGATACCCATTTTTAGTATGATTCTTAAGACCGTATTATGTCCATAAGATCTCACACCAAATATCATGTCATCTTCGACCGAGTTCTACTATATGAGCTTGGATATGAGTTTGATTTGATATCATTTTCTGACCGTTGATGGTAGATAATCTTGATTGCTCAATTTTATAAAAATGTTGTGTACTTAATGTTTTGGTTTTTCATTTTGGATAAATGAAGTTTGATGATGCATGCTTAACGCTCTGAATAAATTCATGACCCAAACCATTTTAAGTGTTTTTTTCCTATCCAAGTAATTTTCTTTATATGGGTGATTGAAGTGGCGGTGATATTTAATGGCTTATTCAGAAACATATATGTTGATTCATCATTTGGCTACTAAATTCATTTATAACATGTAGTTTTGGAGTTCACTTGGTAATATTCAAATGTAAATAGACAATCTCTTTAGGGAATATTGATTGGACACTACCTTGGAGTGTTGTTGTTTGTTACTTATATTAGAGCGATTTTTTGGTCCTATTGCAATGATAATGCTCGGATGCAATGTTGAAACTTGGAGAAAGTGATGTTGTAAGAGTGAAATTGTATGATGCAAGTGCTTGACAGGTTATATATTCTTTTTTTCTTCTTTCTGAATGTTGGCTTATTAAATGAAAGAAGTATAATATGTTTTTCTCATTTAACTGCAGTACTTTTATTGGAACATAACCATGAAGATTGGTGCACATATATGAAAGAATATTTGGACTACCATAACTTGTTGTAGGTGATTACTTATTTGTTTAGCAAGTGAAGTATTATGTTGGTCTTAAACTTGTAGACTTGAATATTCCCCCCTTGATACATTTGCTTCAAAAACATGCTCTATGCTGACCATGCAAATTTATCTCGTTGCTAGTAACTCATTCACTTCGGATTTAGAAATTATAATATCGATTTTTTTCGTCAATCTTTTTTCCGGATGCATGTAACCATAGGGAGAGGATATGATGAAAGAGTGGATATAGTTAATGAATTTATTTTGGAACATAGAAGAAAAATGTTGTTTCATCATTGGCACTGAATTGAAAGAGTTGGTGGAATTCGATTTTCAAGAGTTGACTTGGTATTGGTAATGTTTAATTCTTAGAATATTGGTAGAATATTACTCTGTTTTATTGGATGCAGTGATGCAATAGAATGGAAAATGAATGAGAGACATTACTGGAATGGTGATAAGATTGCGTCTAGAATCAATATAGTCATAATATTTTGCATCGTCAAGAGAGGTTAATGTGGCTAATTCACTAGTGGCTGTAGGTAACTTGTAGAACCATGAATGTGCTTTGCTACTGACTAATGTCATTTTTTTATTTATCTTATTGAGATTCAAATGCTATGTAAGTTGGAATATATGCAATTTCATTACATAGTTTCTTATCGAAGCTAAAGATGGATTTTTGAGACTTGTGATACTCATGTTTATGTAGTTGTGTATCTGATAACATGTGGTGCTCAGTCTGATTTGATCGTTAATTGCTTTACAGGAATGCAATTGATATGCACAGCTCCAGCCTCGCTGTTTGGACTTCTAAGAAGTTAGTTTGTTCAACTTTGTAGATTTGTGTATTGACCTAGATTTTTTATGCCAAATTATTGTATTAATGGTGATTGCTGAGGAGATTTGAAGCTCAGAAGCTAATAACGAGATTAGGTCTTTGTTATGCTTTGGTTGTAATATTTTTTATTGAATAAATTGGCTTGAAAATGTAAAATAGTATGTGCCTTATACACTGTAGAATTTGGAGCATCAAACTGCTTGACATTATATTTTTTTAAAATAAAAATCATTTTAGAGCGTTTGCAAGTGTCTTTTAAGGGAATATTTAAAACAAATCAGGGCGTTCTAAACCGCCCCATTATGGCTTTGTTAGGGCGTTTCAAACCGCCCTGCCAGGGACTTTCATAGTGCGTTTTAGACCACCCCATTAGGGACTGATAGGGCGTTTTTCCTGTATCCTATAATGACATAATAAAACGTCGTAAACCCTATTACAACATCGACAGAAAGGGCGTTCCATTAAAACTCATTTACATTAATAACGCCCTATTAGACCCATATATAGGCGTTTTGAAACGCCCTTAAATCCCTTTTTTTGTAGCAGTGGCCCTAATTTAAAAAATAAAATAAATAACACTAATTCCCTCAATATGCTAATTTCCCACGATCCTGCTATATAAAAGAAAACCCGGGTACTTTCAAAAAAATAATAAAAATAGTATGAGTGGCTATGAAGCACGGAAACAGACACGGGAACGGCGCACGACACAACACGGACACGGCGACACAGTTACTTTCAGAATTTGAGGGCACGACACGCCGTCGACACGTTTTAATAAATATATATATATTAATATATATATTTAAAAAAAACATAGACGTAGGTTGGTGCCAATTCGCAGGACGGATTGCATTCCTTGCGTGTCCTTACGTGTCCCCAACGTGTCCCGCCGTGTCCGCTTGTCCTCCATGTGTCCCCAACGTGTCGGGCCGTGTCCGCGTGTCCCCAAAGATGTCCTGCGTGTCGGGCCATGTCGAATTCAAAATTTGAATTTAACATTATTTTAATCGAGCGACACGTTTCCGACACGTGTCGGGAGCGTGTCGGGCTAAAATGTGTCGGACACAGCGCACGGCGACCTAATTGAAGTGTCGGTGCTTCATAGATGAGTGGTGAGAGATGTTATTTTTTAGGAAAATCAAATTTGATAAAGTCGAATGTTGTAAAAAGTCAAATTTTATAATTATTGTGAAATGTAAGTAGTCTGATTGGTGTGGGAAGTTATTTAGTAAAAAATCAAATTTTGTAATTAGGGCATGCTTGAATTTTTTTTGTATTTCATTTTTTTTCGTATTTTTCAATTAATTATTATTCATTCTGATTTCAATCAACTATCGTATGCAATAATTATCATTATTGTCATATTTGTCTATTAATGGTTCTATATAATTAGAAAATCAAATTTTAGAAAGGCAAAATTTTTAATTCGTGTGAACCGTAATTAGTGTGAGTGGAGAGAGGTTATTTATTACAAACATCAAATTATAAAAAATTTAAATTTTGTAATTAGTGTGAACTGCAATTAGTGTGATTGGAGAGAGAGGTTATTTATTAGAAAAATCAATTTGAATATTTGGAATTAAATGAGGCAGCTAATTTGCCGGAGATGAGATAAATGTAAGAATATTTGAATTAATTAGTGAATTTGAATATAATTATTTTTAAAAACAAAGTTTAATGTAAGAATATTTAGCATTAATAATGTGAGCCGAATTTATTCCCTATTTGTATTAGGAGAATCGAATTGGGGCTAAATTTATTTCATTTTTTATTACGAGAATCAAATTTTAAATAAATTTTCTAATTAGGGTAGGCGAATTTTTTAATTATTGTAGGTTTTTTTTTGGAAAAATTAGATGAATGTGAGCCGAATTTATTCTCTATTTTTATTATGGTAGGTTTTTTGAATTTAGTTATTTTTGAATGTGAAATGAGATGAATTTAATATGTAAGAATATTTGGCATTAATTAGGGTGGCTAATTAGTTATTTTTGAACATTTAATATGTAAGAATATTTGTTATTAATTAGGGTGGCTAATTTGCAGTGATGTATTTAATGTGAGAATATTTCTTATTAGATGACATAATCACGTAAAAAGAAAACGGGTCAAAATTAATAAAAAAAATTATAAATAAAAATAGGTGAAATGTTAAAAAAAAAAATTAAAAGTTCAAATATCTGGAATTAACTGAGGCGGCTAATTTACTGGAGATGAGATAAATGTAAGAATAGTTTTATTAATTAGTGAATTTGAATATAATTATTTTAAAAACAAAATTTTACATAAGAATATTTTGCATTAATAATGTGAGCCAAATTTATTCCTTATTTTTCTTAGGAGAATCAAATTGGGGCCAAATTTATTTCATTTTTTTATTTGGAGAATCCAATTTTAATTAATTTTTTTAATTAGGGTAGGCAAATTTTGTAATTATGGTAGAAATTTTTTGAAAAATTAGAAGAATGTGAACCGAATTTATTCTCTATTTTTATTATGAGAATCAATTTTAGATGATTTTTCTGATCATGGCCGAATTTATTCACTATTATATTATTAGGAATAATTGAAGAGAGTTATCTTCAGTCACCAACATTGGAAATTTTAAATGAATTTTCTAATTAGGGTAGGCGAATTTTGTAATTATTGTAGGGATTTTTTTTGAAAAATTAGAGGAATGTGAGCCGAATTTATTCCCTATTTTTATTAGAAGAATCCAATTTTAAATGACTTTTCTAATTATGGTAGGTGAATTTTGTAATTATGGTAGGTAAGAATATTTGGCAGTAATTAGGGTGGTTAATTTATAGGAATGTATTTAATGTGAGAATATTTCTCATTAAATGTGCTAAAAATACAAAAAGAAAACAGGTCAAAATTAATAAAAACTTATAAATTAAAATAGGTGCAATGTTTTAAAAATAATTAAAAGTTTGAATATTTGGAATTAAATGAGGCGGCTAATTTTCCGGAGATGACATAAATATAAAAATATTTGTATTAATTAGCGAATTTGAATATAATTATTTTTACAAACAAAATTTAATGTAATAATATTTATCATTAATAATGTGAGTCAAATTTATTCCCTATTTTTATTAGGAGAATAAAATTGGGGCCGAATTTTTTTTTATTTTTAGGAGAATCAAATTTTAAATGATTTTTCTAATTAGGGTAGGTGAATTTTGTAATTATGGTAGGGTTTTGTTTTTTGAAAATTTATAAGAATATGGCCCGAATTTATTCTCTAATTTTATTATGGTATGTTTTTTGAATTTAGTTATTTTTTACTTTGAAATGAGATGAATTTAATATGTAAAAATATTTGGCATTAATTAGGGTGGTTAATTAGTTATTTTTGAACATTTAATATGTAAAAATATTTGGCATTAATTAGGGTGGCTAATTTATAGGGATGTATTTAATGTGAGAATATTTCTCATTAAATGACATAAACAAGCAAAAAGAAAATGGGTAAAAATAAATAAAAAAATTATAAATAAAAATAGGTTCAATGTTAAAAAAAATAATTCAAAATTCAAATATTTGGAATTAAATGAGGCGGCTAATTTGCCGGAGATGACATAAATGTAAGAATATTTGTATTAATTAGTGAATTTGAATATAAATATTTTTATAAACAAAATTTAATGTAACAATATTTAGCATTAATAATGTGAGCTGAATTTATTCTTTATTTTTATCAGGAAGAATCAAATTTTAAATGATTTTCTAATTAGTGCCGAATTTATTTCATATTTTTATTAGGAGAATCAAATTTTAAATGATTTTTCTAATTAGGGTAGATGAATTTGGTAATTATGGTAGGTTTTTTTAAAAAACAAATTGGTGCAATTTAAAAAAAAAGAATTGACTTTGGTTATTTTTTACTTCTAAATTTAAAGCATCATCGATTGAATGGCCTACAGATTTGCCAAATTGGTTATCAATATGATATCAAAAACATTCAAAACACAACAAAATATGAAAGAAAGAACGTAGTTCAAAACAAAAAATAATAAACAAAATTGAAAGAACTTAATTAGTCGAGAAAATAAAAGAAAATAAGATCTCACCAGACAATTCCTTCTTATGGGTGACGGGTTTGTCAATTTGGTAAAGACATATCTGCTGAAGAAAATATTCAAAACAAAACACAATTCAATCCGATTAAAAAAACACAGCTAAAAGAAAACAAAAAAATCCAGAATACAAACCAATCGTATTTCTACACCATATGTCAGGTAGAATGTTTTTTTTTTCCCAAAATGAAGAAATGGAAAAAGGTTGTAAAATAAAAATACTGGCTTAAATTTGTGATGTGCAGTTGCAATTGATTTGAATTTTATATGAAAATCACATCGATTGAAAGGCATTTAAAACATTCAATTTAACGTAGAAAATAAATTGAATTTAAACATGAATCATACCATCAACCAAATGCTTTTTTTTTTTATATTATACTTTGGGTGGGTAAAACGGGTCAATTTACAACTTTTTGTATATATTATTGTATAATAGAGTTTACTCAAAATACGGGTTTACAACTTTTTGTATATTATTGTATTTGAGTTTACTCAAAATACGGGTTTACAACTTTTTGTATATAATTGTATAGTAGAGTTTACTCAAAATTATAGTTTACAACTTTTGTATATAATTGTATTAGTAGTTTACTCAAAACGGGGTTTACAACTTTTTGTATATAATTGTATAGTAGAGTTTACTCAAAACGGGGTTTACAATTTTTGTATATTTTGTATATAATTTTATAGTAGTTTACTCAAAAATATAATTGTATAGGTTTACAAAACGGGGTTTACAACTTTTTGTATATTATTGTATTAGTAGAGTTTACTCAAAACGGGGGTTTACAACTTTTTGTATATTATTGTATTAGAGTTTACTCAAAACGGGGTTTACAACTTTTGTATATAATTGTATTGTAGAGTTTACTCAAAACGGGGTTTATAACTTTTTGTAAATAATTGTATAGTAGAGTTTACTCAAAACGGGGGTTTACAACTTTTTGTATATTATTGTATTAGAGTTTACTCAAAACGGGGTTTACAACTTTTTGTATATAATTGTATAGTAGAGTTTACTCAAAACGGGGGTTTACAACTTTTTGTATATTATTGTAGTATAGTTTACTCAAAACGGGGTTTACAACTTTTTGTATATTATTGTATTGTAGAGTTTACTCAAAACGGGGGTTTACAACTTTTTGTATATAATTGTATAGTAGAGTTTACTCAAAATAGGGGTTTACAACTTTTTGTAAATAATTGTATAATAGAGTTTACTCAAAACGGGGGTTTACAACTTTTTGTATATTATTGTATTAGAGTTTACTCAAAACAGGGGTTTACAACTTTTTGTATATAATTGTATAGTAGAGTTTACTCCAAACGGGGGTTTACGACATTTTATATATTATTGTTGTAGAGTTTACTCAAAACGGGGTTTTACAACATTTTGTATATAATTGTATTGTAGATTTTACTCTCAACAGGGGTTTACAAATTTTTGTATATAATTGTATAGTAGAGTTTACTCAAAATAGGGATTTACAACTTTTTATATATTATTGTATTAGTGTTTACTCAAAACGGGGTTTATAAGTTTTTGTGTATAATTTTAGTAGAGTTTACTCAAAACGGGGTTTACAACTTTTTGTAAATAATTGTATAGTAGAGTTTACTCAAAACGGGGGTTTACAACTTTTTGTATATTATTGTATTAGAGTTTACTCAAAACGGGGGTTTACAACTTTTTGTATATAATTGTATAGTAGAGTTTACTCAAAACGGGGGT
The DNA here is from genome assembly GCA_026214975.1 of Gentiana macrophylla. Classification (NCBI taxonomy): domain Eukaryota; kingdom Viridiplantae; phylum Streptophyta; class Magnoliopsida; order Gentianales; family Gentianaceae; genus Gentiana; species Gentiana macrophylla. The sequence continues at coordinate 15,709 of JAOBSW010001161.1, read as the reverse complement.
TTATAACTTTTTTAAATAATTGTATAGTAGAGTTTACTCAAAACGGGGTTTTACAACTTTTTGTATATTATTGTATAAGAGTTTACTCAAAATGGGGGTTTACAACTTTTTGTATATAATTGTATTGTAGATTTTACTCAAAACGGGGTTTACAACTTTTTGTATATAATTGTATAGTAGAGTTTACTCAAAACGGGTGTTTACAACTTTTTGTATATTATTATAGTAGAGTTTACACAAAATGAGGGTTTACAAATTTTTGTATATATATAATTGTATTATAGATTTTACTCAAAACGGGGTTTACAACTTTTTGTATATAATTGTATAGTAGAGTTTACTCAAAATAGGGGTTTACAACTTTTTGTATATTATTGTATTAGAGTTTACTCAAAACGGGGGTTTACAACTTTTTGTATATAATTGTATTGTAGAGTTTACTCAAAACGGGGTTTACAACTTTTTGTATATAATTGTATAGTAGTGTTTACTCAAAACGGGGTTTACAACTTTTTGTATATTATTGTATTAGAGTTTACTCAAAACGGGGTTTACAAGTTTTTGTATATAATTTTAGTAGAGTTTACTCAAAATTGTATAGGGTTTACAACTTTTTGTATATAATTGTATAGTAGAGTTTACTCAAAACGGGGTTTACAACTTTTTGTATATTATTGTATTAGAGTTTACTCAAAACGGGGGTTTACAAGTTTTTGTATATAATTTTAGTAGAGTTTACTCAAAACGGGGTTTTACAACTTTTGTAAATAATTGTATAGTAGAGTTTACTCAAAATAGGGGTTTACAACTTTTTGTATATAATTGTATTAGAGTTTACTCAAAACAGGGGTTTACAACTTTTTGTATATAATTGTATAATAGAGTTTACTCAAAACGGGGTTTACAACTTTTGTATATAATTGTATAGTAGTTTACTCAAAACGGGGTTTACAACTTTTTGTAAATAATTGTATAATAGAGTTTACTCAAAACGGGGTTTACAACTTTTTGTATATAATTGTATAGTAGAGTTTAGTTTACTCAAAACGGGGGTTTACAACTTTTTGTATATAATTGTATAGTAGAGTTTACTCAAAACGGGGTTTACAACTTTTTGTATATTATTGTATAAGAGTTTACTCAAAACGGGGTTTTACAAATTTTTGTATATAATTGTATAGTAGAGTTTACTCAAAACGGGGGTTTACAACTTTTTGTATATAATTGTATTGTAGAGTTTACTCAAAACGGGGTTTACAACTTTTTGTAAATAATTGTATAGTAGAGTTTACTCAAAACGGGGGTTTACAACTTTTTGTATATAATTGTATAGTAGAGTTTACTCAAAACGGGGGTTTACAACTTTTTGTATATAATTGTATAATGAGTTTACTCAAAACGGGGTTTACAACTTTTTATATTTACTCAAAACGGGTTTACAATTGTATAGTAGAGTTTACTCAAAACGGGGGTTTACAACTTTTTGTATATAATTGTATAGTAGAGTTTACTCAAAACGGGGTTTACAAACTTTTGTATATAATTGTATAGTAGAGTTTACTCAAAACGGGGTTTACAACTTTTTGTATATAATTGTATAGTAGAGTTTACTCAAAACGGGGTTTACAACTTTTTGTATATTATTGTATTGTAGTTTACTCAAAAACGGGGTTTACAACTTTTTGTATATAATTGTATAGTAGTTTTTACTCAAAACGGGGTTTACAACTTTTTGTATATAATTGTATAGTAGAGTTTACTCAAAACGGGGGTTTACAACTTTTTGTATATAATTGTATAGTAGAGTTTACTCAAAACGGGGTTTACAACTTTTGTATATAATTGTATATCGAGTTTACTCAAAACGGGGTTTACAACTTTTTGTATATTATTGTATTAGAGTTTACTCAAAACGGGGTTTACAACTTTTTGTATATAATTGTATTGTAGAGTTTACTCAAAACGGGTTTACAACTTTTTGTATATAATTGTATAGTAGAGTTTACTCAAAACGGGGTTTACAACTTTTTGTATATAATTGTATAGTAGAGTTTACTCAAAACGGGGTTTACAACTTTTGTATATTATTGTATTAGAGTTTACTCAAAACGGGGTTTACAACTTTTTGTATATAATTGTATAGTAGAGTTTACTCAAAACAGGGGTTTACAACTTTTGTATATAATTGTATAGTAGAGTTTACTCAAAACGGGGTTTACAACTTTTTGTATATTATTGTATTAGAGTTTACTCAAAACGGGGTTTACAAGTTTTTGTATATAATTTTAGTAGAGTTTACTCAAAACATGGGTTTTACAACTTTTTGTAAATAATTGTATAGTAGAGTTTACTCAAAACGGGGGTTTACAACTTTTTGTATATTATTGTATTGATATTATTGTATTGTAGTTTACTCAAAACGGGGTTTACAACTTTTTGTATATAATTGTATTGTAGAGTTTACTCAAAACGGGGTTTACAACTTTTTGTATATTATTGTATTGTAGTTAGAGTTTACTCAAAACGGGGTTTACAAGTTTTTGTATATAATTTTAGTGAGTTTACTTACTCAAAACGGGGTTTACAACTTTTTGTATAATTGTATTGTAGAGTTTACTCAAAACGGGGGTTTACAACTTTTTTGTATATTATTGTATAGTAGAGTTTACTCAAAACGGGGTTTACAACTTTTTGTATATAATTGTATAGTAGTTTTACTCAAAACGGGGTTTACAACTTTTTGTATATTATTGTATTAGTAGTTTACTCAAAACGGGGGTTTACAAGTTTTTGTATATAATTTTAGTAGAGTTTACTCAAAATAGGGGTTTACAACTTTTTGTAAATAATTGTATAGTAGAGTTTACTCAAAACGGGGTTTACAACTTTTTGTATATTATTGTATTATAGTTTACTCAAAACGGGGTTTACAACTTTTTGTATATAATTGTATTACAACTTTTGTAGAGTTTACTCAAAACGGGGTTTACAACTTTTTGTATATTATTGTATTAGAGTTTACTCAAAACGGGGTTTACAACTTTTTTGTATATAATTGTATTGTAGAGTTTACTCAAAATAGGGGTTTACAACTTTTTAATATAATTGTATAGTAGAGTTTTACTCAAAACGGGGTTTACAACTTTTTGTATATAATTGTATAGTAGAGTTTACTCAAAACGGGGGTTTACAACTTTTTGTTTATAATTGAAGTAGAGTTTACTCAAAACGGGGTTTACAACTTTTTGTATATAATTGTATAGTGGAGTTTACTCAAAACGGGGGTTTACAACTTTTTGTATATAATTGTACTAGAGTTTACTCAAAACGGGGGTTACAACTTTTTGTATATAATTGTATAGTAGAGTTTACTCAAAACGGGGTTTACAACTTTTTGTATATAATTGTATAGTAGAGTTTACTCAAAACGGGGTTTACAACTTTTTGTATATTATTGTATTAGTAGTTTACTCAAAACGGGGTTTACAACTTTTTGTATATAATTGTATAGTAGAGTTTACTCAAAACGGGGTTTACAACTTTTTGTATATAATTGTATAGTAGAGTTTACTCAAAACGGGGTTTACAACTTTTGTATATAATTGTATTAGAGAGTTTACTCAAAACGGGGTTTACAACTTTTTGTATATAATTGTATAGTAGAGTTTACTCAAAACGGGGTTTACAACTTTTTGTATATAATTGTATAGTAGAGTTTACTCAAAACGGGGTTTACAACTTTTTGTATATAATTGTATAGTAGAGTTTACTCAAAACGGGGTTTACAACTTTTTGTATATAATTGTATAGTAGAGTTTACTCAAAACGGGGTTTACAACTTTTTTATATAATTTTTGTATTATAATTTTTGTATATAATTGTAGAGTTTACTCAAAACGGGGTTTACAACTTTTTGTATATTATTGTATTGTAGAGTTTACTCAAAACGGGGGTTTACAACTTTTTGTATATAATTGTATTAGAGTTTACTCAAAACGGGGTTTACAACTTTTTGTATATAATTGTATTGTATAGTTTACTCAAAGTTTACTCAAAATTGTATTAGGGTTTTTACAACTTTTTGTATATAATTGTATAGTAGAGTTTACTCAAAACGGGGTTTACAACTTTTTGTATATAATTGTATTAGAGTTTACTCAAAACGGGGTTTACAACTTTTTGTATATAATTGTATATGTGAGTTTACTCAAAACGGGGGTTTACAACTTTTTGTATATTATTGTATTAGAGTTTACTCAAAACGGGGTTTACAACTTTTTGTATATAATTGTATTGTAGAGTTTACTCAAAACGGGGGTTTACAACTTTTGTATATAATTGTATTAAGAGTTTACTCAAAACGGGGGTTTACAACTTTTTGTATATAATTGTATAGTAGAGTTTACTCAAAACGGGGGTTTACAACTTTTTGTATATTATTGTATTAGAGTTTACTCAAAACGGGGTTTACAACTTTTTGTATATAATTGTATAGTAGAGTTTACTCAAAACGGGGTTTACAACTTTTTGTATATAATTGTATAGAGAGTTTACTCAAAACGGGGTTTACAACTTTTTGTATATTATTGTATTGTAGAGTTTACTCAAAACGGGGTTTACAACTTTTTGTATATAATTGTATTGTAGAGTTTACTCAAAACGGGGTTTACAACTTTTTGTATATAATTGTATAGTAGAGTTTACTCAAAACGGGGTTTACAACTTTTTGTATATATTGTATTGTAGAGTTTACTCAAAACGGGGGTTTACAACTTTTTGTATATAATTGTATAGTAGAGTTTACTCAAAACGGGGTTTACAACTTTTTGTATATTATTGTATTAGAGTTTACTCAAAACGGGGTTTACAACTTTTTGTATATAATTGTATACTCAAAACGGGGTTTACTTTTGTAAAATAGGGGTTTACAACTTTTTGTATATTATTGTATTAGAGTTTACTCAAAACGGGGTTTACAAGTTTTTGTATATAATTTTAGTAGAGTTTACTCAAAACGGGGTTTACAACTTTTTGTAAATAATTGTATAGTAGAGTTTACTCAAAACGGGGTTTACAACTTTTTGTATATTATTGTATTAGAGTTTACTCAAAACGGGGTTTACAACTTTTTGTATATAATTGTATAGTAGAGTTTACTCAAAACGGGGTTTACAACTTTTTGTATATTATTGTATTAGTAGTTTACTCAAAACGGGGTTTACAAGTTTTTGTATATAATTTTAGTAGAGTTTACTCAAAACGGGGGTTTACAACTTTTTGTATAATTGTATAGTAGAGTTTACTCAAAACGGGGTTTACAACTTTTTGTATATTATTGTATTCTAGTTTACTCAAAACGGGGTTTACAACTTTTTGTATATAATTGTATTGTAGAGTTTACTCAAAACGGAGGTTACAACTTTTTGTATATTATTGTATAGTAGAGTTTATTCAAAACGGGGTTTTACATCTTTTTGTATATTGTTGTATTAGAGTTTACTCAAAACGGGGGTTTACAACTTTTTGTATATAATTGTATAGTAGAGTTTACTCAAAACGGGGTTTACAACTTTTTGTATATAATTGTATTAGTAGAGTTTACTCAAAACGGGGTTTACAACTTTTTGTATATTATTGTATTGTAGTTTACTCAAAACGGGGGTTTACAACTTTTTGTATATAATTGTATAGTAGAGTTTACTCAAAACGGGGTTTACAACTTTTTATATATAATTGTATAGAGAGTTTACTCAAAACGGGGTTTACAACTTTTTGTATATTATTGTATTGTAGAGTTTACTCAAAACGGGGTTTACAACTTTTTTGTATATTATTGTATTGTAGTTTACTCAAAACGGGGTTTACAAGTTTTTTGTATATAATTTTAGTAAGAGTTTACTCAAAAACGGGGTTTACAACTTTTTGTAAATAATTGTATTGTAGAGTTTACTCAAAAAATAATTGTATTGGGTTTACAACTTTTTGTATATTATTGTATAAGAGTTTACTCAAAACGGGGTTTACAAATTTTTGTATATAATTGTATTGTAGATTTTACTCAAAACGGGGTTTACAACTTTTTGTATATAATTGTATAGTAGAGTTTACTCAAAACGGGGGTTTACAACTTTTTGTATATTATTGTATTAGAGTTTACTCAAAACGGGGTTTACAACTTTTTGTATATAATTTTATATTAGAGTTTACTCAAAACGGGGTTTACAACTTTTTGTATATAATTGTATTGTAGAGTTTACTCAAAATTGTATGGGAGTTTACTTTACAACAACTTTTGTATATAATTGTATTGTAGAGTTTACTCAAACGGGGGTTTACAACTTTTTTGTATATTATTGTATTGTAGAGTTTACTCAAAACGGGGTTTACAACTTTTTGTATATAATTGTATAGTAGAGTTTACTCAAAACGGGGTTTACAACTTTTTGTATATTATTGTATTATAGTTTACTCAAAACGGGGTTTACAAGTTTTTGTATATAATTTTAGTAGAGTTTACTCAAAACGGGGTTTACAACTTTTTGTAAATAATTGTATAGTAGAGTTTACTCAAAACGGGGTTTACAACTTTTTGTATATTATTGTATTAGAGTTTACTCAAAACGGGGTTTACAACTTTTTGTAAATAATTGTATAGTAGAGTTTACTCAAAACGGGGTTTACAACTTTTTGTATATTATTGTATAAGAGTTTACTCAAAACGGGGTTTACAAATTTTTGTATATAATTGTATTGTAGATTTTACTCACTCAAAACGGGGGTTTACAACTTTTTGTATATTATTGTATTAGAGTTTACTCAAAACGGGGGTTTACAACTTTTTGTATATAATTTTAGTAGAGTTTACTCAAAACGGGGGTTTACAACTTTTTGTATATAATTGTATAGTAGAGTTTACTCAAAACGGGGTTTACAACTTTTTGTATATTATTGTATTGTAGAGTTTACTCAAAACGGGGTTTACAACTTTTTGTATATTATTGTATTAGAGTTTACTCAAAACGGGGGTTTACAAGTTTTTGTATATAATTTTAGAAGAGTTTACTCAAAACGGGAGTTTACAACTTTTTGTAAATAATTGTATTGTAGAGTTTACTCAAAACGGGGTTTACAACTTTTGTATATTATTGTATAGTGAGTTTACTCAAACGGTTTACTCAAACGGGGTTTACTAAAATGGGGTTTACAACTTTTTGTATATAATTGTATAAGAGAGTTTACTCAAAACGGGGTTTACAACTTTTTGTATATAATTGTATAGTAGAGTTTACTCAAAACGGGGGTTTACAACTTTTGTATATAATTGTATTGTATTAGAGTTTACTCAAAACGGGGTTTACAACTTTTTGTATATAATTGTATTGTAGATTTTACTCAAAACGGGGTTTACAACTTTTTGTATATAATTGTATAGTAGAGTTTACTCAAAACGGGGTTTACAACTTTTTGTATATAATTGTATAGTAGAGTTTACTCAAAACGGGGTTTACAACTTTTTGTATATTATTGTATAAGAGTTTACTCAAAACGGGGGTTTACAACTTTTTGTATATAATTGTATTGTAGAGTTTACTCAAAACGGGGGTTTACAACTTTTTGTATATTATTGTATTGAAGTTTACTCAAAACGGGGTTTACAACTTTTTGTATATAATTGTTAGTAGAGTTTACTCAAAACGGGGTTTACAACTTTTTGTAAATAATTGTATAGTAGAGTTTACTCAAAACGGGGTTTACAACTTTTTGTATATTATTGTATTAGTAGTTTACTCAAAACGGGGTTTACAACTTTTTGTATATAATTGTATTGTAGAGTTTTACTCAAAACGGGGTTTACAACTTTTTGTATATAATTGTATAGAGAGTTTACTCAAAACGGGGTTTACAACTTTTTGTATATTATTGTATAGTAGTTTACTCAAAACGGGGGTTTACAACTTTTTGTATATAATTGTATTGTAGAGTTTACTCAAAACGGGGTTTACAACTTTTTTGTTAGTATATTATTGTATTAGAGTTTTACTCAAAACGGGGTTTACAACTTTTTGTATATAATTGTATTGTAGAGTTTACTCAAAACGGGGTTTACAACTTTTTGTATATAATTGTATTAGAGTTTACTCAAAACGGGGTTTACAACTTTTTTGTATATAATTGTATTGTAGAGTTTACTCAAAACGGGGTTTACAACTTTTTGTATATTATTGTATAGAGTTTTACTCAAAACGGGGTTTACAACTTTTTGTATATAATTGTATAGTAGAGTTTACTCAAAACGGGGTTTACAACTTTTTGTATATTTATTGTATTAGAGTTTACTTACAAAACGGGGTTTACAACTTTTTGTATATAATTGTATTGTAGAGTTTACTCAAAACGGGGTTTACAACTTTTTGTATATAATTGTATTGTGAGTTTACTCAAAACGGGGTTTACAACTTTTTGTATATAATTGTATTGTAGAGTTTACTCAAAACGGGGTTTACAACTTTTTGTATATTATTGTATTAGAGTTTACTCAAAACGGGGTTTACAACTTTTTGTAATATAATTTTAGTAGAGTTTACTCAAAACGGGGGTTACAACTTTTTGTATATAATTGTATTGTAGAGTTTACTCAAAACGGGGTTTACAACTTTTTGTATATTATTGTATTAGAGTTTACTCAAAACGGGGTTTACAACTTTTGTATATAATTGTATTTTTTGTAGAGTTTTACTCAAAACGGGGGTTTACAACTTTTTGTATATTATTGTATAAGAGTTTACTCAAAACGGGGTTTACAAATTTTTGTATATAATTGTATTGTAGATTTTACTCAAAACGGGGGTTTACAACTTTTTGTATATTATTGTATTAGAGTTTACTCAAAACGGGGGTTTACAAGTTTTTGTATATAATTTTAGAAGAGTTTACTCAAAACGGGAGTTTACAACTTTTTGTAAATAATTGTATAGTAGAGTTTACTCAAAACGGGGTTTACAACTTTTTGTATATTATTGTATTGTAGAGTTTACTCAAAACGGGGTTTACAACTTTTTGTATATAATTGTATTGTAGATTTTACTCAAAACGGGGTTTACAACTTTTTGTATATAATTGTATAGTAGAGTTTACTCAAAACGGGGTTTACAACTTTTTGTATATTATTGTATTAGAGTTTACTCAAAACGGGGTTTACAACTTTTTGTATATAATTGTAGTAGAGTTTTACTCAAAACGGGGTTTACAACTTTTTGTATATAATTGTATAGTAGAGTTTACTCAAAACGGGGGTTACAACTTTTTTGTATTGTATATTATTGTATTGTAGAGTTTACTCAAAACGGGGGTTTACAACTTTTTGTATATAATTGTATTGTAGATTTTACTCAAAACGGGGTTTACAACTTTTTGTATATAATTGTATAGTAGAGTTTACTCAAAACGGGGTTTACAACTTTTTGTATATAATTGTATTGTAGAGTTTACTCAAAACGGGGGTTTACAACTTTTTGTATATTATTGTATTAGAGTTTACTCAAAACGGGGGTTTACAACTTTTTGTATATAATTGTATAGTAGAGTTTACTCAAAAAATTGGGTTTTACAACTTTTTGTATATATTGTATTGTATAGTTTACTCAAAACGGGGTTTACAACTTTTTGTATATTATTGTATTAGTAGTTTTACTCAAAACGGGGTTTACAAACTTTTGTATATAATTGTATAGTAGAGTTTTACTCAAAACGGGGTTTACAACTTTTGTATATAATTGTATTAGTAGTTTACTCAAAACGGGGTTTACAACTTTTTGTATATAATTGTATAGAGTTTACTTAAAACTACAACTTTTTGTATATAATTGTATTGTAGTTTACTCAAAACGGGGTTTACAACTTTTTGTATATAATTGTATTGTAGAGTTTACTCAAAACGGGGTTTACAACTTTTTGTATATTATTGTATTAGAGTTTACTCAAAACGGGGGTTTACAACTTTTTGTATATAATTTTAGTAGAGTTTACTCAAAACGGGGGTTTACAACTTTTTGTAAATAATTGTATAGTAGAGTTTACTCAAAACGGGGTTTACAACTTTTTGTATATTATTGTATTAGTAGTTTTACTCAAAACGGGGTTTACAACTTTTTGTATATAATTGTATAGTAGAGTTTACTCAAAACGGGGTTTACAACTTTTTGTATATAATTGTATAGTAGAGTTTACTCAAAACGGGGTTTACAACTTTTTGTATATAATTGTATAGTAGAGTTTACTCAAAACGGGGTTTACAACTTTTTGTATATTATTGTATTGTAGAGTTTACTCAAAACGGGGTTTACAACTTTTTGTATATAATTGTATTGTAGTTTACTCAAAACGGGGTTTACAACTTTTTGTATATAATTGTATTAGAGTTTACTCAAAACGGGGTTTACAACTTTTTATATATAATTGTATTTAGAGTTTACTCAAAACGGGGTTTACAACTTTTTGTATATAATTGTATTGAAGAGTTTACTCAAAACGGGGTTTACAAATTTTTTGTAGTTTACTCATAATTACAACTTTTGTATATAATTGTATAGTTACTCAAAACGGGGGTTTACAACTTTTTATATATATTATTGTATTGTAGTTTACTCAAAACGGGGTTTACAACTTTTTGTATATAATTGTATTGTAGAGTTTACTCAAAACGGGGTTTACAACTTTTTGTATATAATTGTATTGTAGAGTTTACTCAAAACGGGGTTTACAACTTTTTGTATATTATTGTATTAGAGTTTACTCAAAACGGGGTTTACAACTTTTTGTATATAATTGTATAGTAGAGTTTACTCAAAACGGGGGTTTACAACTTTTTGTATATAATTGTATTGAGTTTACTCAAAACGGGGTTTACAACTTTTTGTATATTATTGTATTGTAGTTTACTCAAAACGGGGTTTACAACTTTTTGTATATATTGTATAGTAGAGTTTACTCAAAACGGGGTTTACAAGTTTTTGTATATAATTGTAGTAGTTTACTCAAAACGGGTTTAAACTTTTTGTATAATTGTATATTAGAGTTTACTCAAAAACGGGGTTTACAACTTTTTGTATATTATTGTATTAGAGTTTACTCAAAACGGGGTTTACAACTTTTTGTATATAATTGTATAGTAGAGTTTACTCAAAACGGGGTTTTACAACTTTTTGTATATTATTGTATTAGTAGTTTACTCAAAACGGGGGTTTACAACTTTTTGTATATAATTGTATTAGAGTTTACTCAAAACGGGGTTTACAACTTTTTGTAAATTATTGTATATTATTAGTAGTTTACTCAAAACGGGGGTTTACAACTTTTTGTATATTATTGTATTAGAGTTTACTCAAAACGGGGTTTACAACTTTTTGTATATAATTGTATTAGAGTAGTTTACTCAAAATGGGGTTTACAACTTTTTGTATATAATTGTATTAGTAGTTTACTCAAAACGGGGTTTACAACTTTTTGTATATAATTGTATTAGAGTTTACTCAAAACGGGGGTTTACAACTTTTTGTATATAATTGTATTTACTCAAAGTTTACTCAAAACGGGGTTTACAAAACGGGGTTTACAACTTTTTGTATATTATTGTATTGTAGAGTTTACTCAAAACGGGGTTTACAACTTTTTGTATATAATTGTATTGTAGAGTTTACTCAAACGGGGGTTTACAACTTTTTGTATATTATTGTATTAGAGTTTACTCAAAACGGGGTTTACAACTTTTTGTATATAATTGTATTGTAGAGTTTACTCAAAATGGGGTTTACAACTTTTTGTTTACAACTTTTTGTAAATAATTGTATATTGTAGAGTTTACTCAAAACGGGGTTTACAACTTTTTGTATATTATTGTATTAGAGTTTACTCAAAACGGGGTTTACAACTTTTTGTATATAATTGTATAGTAGAGTTTACTCAAAACGGGGGTTTACAACTTTTTGTATATAATTGTATTGTAGAGTTTACTCAAAACGGGGGTTTTACAACTTTTTGTATATTATTGTATTAGAGTTTACTCAAAACGGGGTTTACAACTTTTTGTATATAATTGTATAGTAGAGTTTACTCAAAACGGGGTTTACAACTTTTTGTATATAATTGTATAGTAGAGTTTACTCAAAACGGGGTTTACAACTTTTTGTATATAATTGTATTGTAGTTTTACTCAAAACGGGGTTTACAACTTTTTGTATATAATTGTATAGTAGAGTTTACTCAAAACGGGGGTTTTACAACTTTTTGTATATAATTGTATAGTAGAGTTTACTCAAAACGGGGTTTACAACTTTTTGTATATAATTGTATTGTAGAGTTTACTCAAAACGGGGTTTACAACTTTTTGTATATTATTGTATTAGTAGAGTTTACTCAAAACGGGGTTTACAACTTTTTGTATATAATTGTATTGTAGAGTTTACTCAAAACGGGGTTTACAACTTTTTGTATATTATTGTATTAGTAGTTTACTCAAAACGGGGTTTACAACTTTTTGTATATTATTGTATTAGAGTTTACTCAAAACGGGGTTTACAAGTTTTTGTATATAATTTTAGTAGAGTTTACTCAAAACGGGGTTTACAACTTTTTGTAAATAATTGTATAGTAGAGTTTACTCAAAACGGGGGTTTACAACTTTTTGTATATTATTGTATTAGAGTTTACTCAAAACGGGGTTTACAACTTTTTGTATATAATTGTATTGTAGAGTTTACTCAAAACGGGGGTTTACAACTTTTTGTATATTATTGTATTAGAGTTTACTCAAAACGGGGGTTTACAAGTTTTTGTATATAATTTTAGTAGAGTTTACTCAAAACGGGGTTTTTTGTATATAATTGTACTTTTTGTAAATAATTTTTGTATAATTAGTATAGAGTTTACTCAAAACGGGGTTTACAACTTTTTGTATATTATTGTATTAGAGTTTACTCAAAACGGGGTTTAAACTTTGTATATAATTGTAGGAGTTTACTCAAAACGGAGGTTTACAACTTTTTGTATATAATTGTATTTAGAGTTTACTCAAAACGGGGTTTACAACTTTTGTATATATAATTTTAGTAGAGTTTACTCAAAACGGGGTTTACAACTTTTTGTATATAATTGTATTGTAGTTTACTTTACTCAAAACGGGGTTTACAACTTTTTGTATATTATTGTATGATTATTCCAACTCGAAACATGAAGAAAGATGGCCGAAAATTCTAAGCCACTCTCTTCCAATATGGCGTGTTGTATGTGTGTGTCAAAAGGCTTGGAAAAACTCTCTTTATATAGGAGAGTAAAACTTAACCTCCAAGGATTAAATAATTAAGAGATAATTATTACATTAATCCTTTTTCAGAATAAAAGATAAATAAAATAATTATCCCAAACAAATTAGGATAAATCATATTATTATTATCTAATATTCCATGAATTATCAATTAACAAATAAAAGATAAATCACATGTCAAATAATTATCCAAGAAAACTAATTTCTTGATAATTAAATAATATAACAAAACATGCGCCCCAACCTCAATCAGATAAGGTCACACGCATCTTTTGATATTTGACCAATTAGGTCAAAAGGTCTACACACTAATTTGGGCCAAGTCCACGAAAAATGTCTTTTCCGTGTATTTAATTATTTAGTCCAACTAAACAATTAATCTACATATCAAATTAAATAGCCCAATGCACTATTTAATTATAATTGAGGTGCAACGACGAGAAACCTATATGCTATATTAGGAGCCACGTCGGGGACCATGGACCCATATTCAAGAGAGCTATAATAAATTAAATAAAATTATTAAATCAGAGATGAATAATTATATCCAACCTATTAATTCGGGATTACACCACCATAAACCCGGAATCGAACTCTATCGAATATAGATAACTTACACTCAATTTATGAGTCGAAAGCATCCACTGATATAATCATTACATATGGATAAATCCTCCATAGACTGTTCACTTTGATTCGGGATATTTCCGTAAACCCTTCTCGAAACATATTATCCTTATTTACCATTAACCCCAGGTGATCAATTAGTTCATATCAATATAATATGAACTCGGCCGATCGATCGGTTTCTAGGGTCAACAAATAAAGGAACTCGTCATCACTTCCCGAGGTAAGGAATGGATTCCATATCTCGTGATAACATGGACTACTCACTCATTCTGGAATAGAGCCAACGATAAGCGTTGGACCACATACTACGAAGTGATCCTTACTAACACATCAAACTCTACCATAGTCTAAGCAAATGATTGTGATCACCTCGAGGATTAAAGATTAATCCATATATGATCATCTTGTGATTCAATAAGACTTCTCGATCACGGAATTATATCGAGAACTCAAATCAATCGGTCCGATACTATATGATTATCATCATATATAAATGCCCCACTAGGTACACTATTACCGGCAAAGTCCGGATAAGATGTCACACCTAAAAGTGTTCCTGGCGCATTATTAGCAAATTAATCTTGAGACCATACTTTCAGTTAATAAACGCTTACTGACTAAGTTAATTTTAAGTACATCTCACTAACTCAATCCTCTTGTGTATACCATACACTTTGAGTTATGTGATTACTGAGAAAGAGGTACTTAGGGTTTTCAGTAGTGTCTTAATTATAAGCATACATGCATATAATAAGATGAATTATTAATTCGCCTAAAACAATTACATAATTGTCTTTCGGACACTACGCTTAACAATCTCCCACTTGCACGAAAGGCAAGTGGATTAATTGTTTTAGAGCACACCCTTTATATATATATATATGCAACATTCTCACACTTTCTCAAAACAAGTGAGACATATCTAAAAATCATACCCTCCAAGCGCATCTTAGTAATTCATCCTTCCAAGCACGACCCGGAGTGTGCCGCCACAGAGGTAGGTCGGTGACTGGCGCGTGCCAGAATCCGAATACCATGTGACTTGGTATTAATCGATCGTAGGTTGGTGGCTTGAGTCAATCTTTGGGATCGAAAGCGTCAGCCCTTCCATCTAATCCGGTGATGCGATTTCAATATGCTTATGACCTCTATTCGTTGCAAAATCCTTATGAGCTACCTCTCCAATGTTTTCACAATGAGATGGTACTAGATTATACGTTATCATGAGTAAACACTGAGACCGAGATCGATTTAACGATCATCCTCAATCGACCTAAAGTCGAAATCGATGTCATCACTTATATTCTAGTTACTTTTTGAATATACTAGCATATTATTCCTCATTCTCCCAAGATACTTGAGGATTCACTAAACATCCCATTTCAGTATTCATCCTCGAGTTTAGATAACCATTCACGAGAGGTAGGGTAGACTACATCATTGAATGTTGCATAATGCAAGAATATCTTAACCAGGTGAATGGATGGGATTGCCAATGATCGATTCTACAAATTTGAAGCGAATCAAATCCTTTAGAATGAATCCGATGGCATGTCGATTCGACTTGAGATAACACACCCATGTTGTTCCCAAACTGTTTTAGTGTTACCATTCACAAACACTAATCTACATACTACTTTACTAATATTGATGCCCGAGTCTACAAAAGACTTATCAACATTACCGGTCAAGTCCACGTATTAAAATATATGACTTTGAAATGACCTAGAGGTTTGCTTTAATCCCGAAAGATATAAGCTA